>JAOTRC010030047.1:0-13950 GCA_027497675.1 Cyprinella lutrensis
TCGGTCACTTCTGACCAAATAAGTTTCTGTTTATTAAAAATCACAGCTTCATCGGAAGGTTAAGATACTTGGTGACTTTTTTGGCATTTGGTATGTGAATGCAAAAAAAAATTGAGGTCATGATCCGAGCATGCTAAGTGGTCGTAAAAAAAATAGTCACACTAGTGGTCTTCGCTCAGAAATGACCAACCCATAGGAAATGAATGGGAAATTTACAAAAAACAAAACAAAAATTCACTGAATTTTTGTTTGTACAATCAACAAATCGGCCACGATTGACACTCTACAACATCAAGAGTGCAAAAAATGTACACCCACACCCACACACACACACACACACATACAAACACACTTTTATACATACACAACAGTAAATTCAGACTACAAAAAATCTGTTTTGAATTTTTTAAAATCACAGCTTAATCGGAATGTTATAAAATTTGGTGACATTTCTGGCATTATGTATGTGAACACAAAAAAAAAATAGTTCATGATCCGAGAAAGCTAAGTGGTCATAAAAAAATGAGTCACGATTTTGGTCTTTGGTCAAAAATGACCCTCATAGGAAATGAATGGGAAATGGACAAAAATACAAAAATTCAAAAAATTTTAATTTATTTTTTTACATTTTTTTAATAAGAAATAGTTTTTGAGATTGTTTTAATTATATATTCAAATCCACCAAAAAAAATTAAATAAATAAAAATGTGTTCATAAACATCTATACTCTCTATACTCTTTGTGTTCTCTATACTCTAACCAAATGCTGCTAATTTTCTTCAAAATATATTTTTTCTGAAGGCCTTGACTCTATATTAAACAACAATATTGCATTAATATTTTTTTTAAATAATATATATATATACATTGAAAAAATAGACCATAAAAACATCAAACATCGAATTGTCTCAAAATACTAAATTGAAAGGAATAAATATTATAGAAGAAAAATAAATTGCATTGGTTTTACTGGGATGGAAGAAGTTTCATTTTTAGGCCTCCGGTCACTTCTGACCGGGAAGGCCCAGGACGTGACTCATAAAGGAAGACCATCAGAGGGTTAACAGTAGTTGTCTCCTTCACATCATTAACATCATTAACCAACGTGGTTGAACGATTAATTTGCGTCAATTTGGTTTCGGGAAACAGTCGTGACTAGCGAATTCCTAAGCGATGGGAGTGAAGCGCGAGTTACGGCGGGACACACACCCCTGTCAGCCACACTCTAACGACAGGAAGAGAGGGACTCGTTAACGGCACAATGACTCTCTCACTTGTGTTTTTTTGTTTGTTTTTTTTGTACCAGAACTGACGGTCTGGTCAAACTCAAACGGAAAGTGTCAAGACTGGCATCGTCTACGTCTGCCAAAAGCTTTGTACAGTATCATGTAAAAAAAAAAAAAAAGAAGAAGAAGAAACATGCCGATGTCTGTTTTTGTAGGACTTTGAAAACTCTCCTGGTCAGTTTGCAGGGGAATCTTCCCTTCTCGGAAACACAGAGTGAACGGAGAGATCCAGAAAATGAAAAGAATTGATATCCCAGACTCAGGCCTTATATTTTCTCTATTGCACAAAGAACTGTTGTACGAATGACAACTAAAGAAAATCTATTTTGCAGTACCAAGTGTAAAAGAAAGACCCATAATCACCACATCTCCACTTGTGACTGATGTGTTCAGTTATGGAAATTGTATTTTGCCAACATGTATGTACAAAAAAAGAAGCTTCCTTATTTTTTTAGCTTAACGGAAGCTGTGTCTTGCACAAATTTGGACTGAATTAGACTAATATGTAATTTCTTTTACTTAAAAAAAATGCTTTGACTTTGTCAGGGATCATAACATTCATGTGTGTCAACGCGATGTCTTAAGAACAACATATCTGATTATTTGGCACTAAATAATTTATTGTATGACGTATGGAAATGGAAAGGGTTGGAAGTAGGTGATGAAACACTGTTGATATTCACTTCAGTCTTTTCTAAGAGCCCATTGCAGATGTACATTCAACTGTTGTTTGATATTGAATAAATGTGAGAATTTTTTCTTGTTTGCAGATGTGTCATTCTCATTCAGTGCGGCGTTACACTTGCAAAATTTTGTTAGAAGTGTGACAAATGGAAAAAAAACTGAGATCTCTGTGGAAATTGAATAATTACTTATTTGCAATATCGGTATCGGCTGATATATGTTCATTTGTATTGGTATTGGCCCGATAAGAACATTTGGCCGACACATTAAAGCCAATAAATAATGGATTATGGAGGTAATTCAGATGCGCATTGTTCAACATAATGGTTTTGAATTGCTAGAAATATGATTGAAATTACTTAAAAAATGAAAATACAGTTCAGCACAAGTCTGTCATATCGGTTAAATACAGTTATCATGAGAACATTATAATTGTGTGTTTGTGCTTTTAATGGTGAGACTTTTGTTTTTGTAATCAGGCTTTCAAAAATTAAATAAAAATTTGGATTTAGATTTATCGGCCAATATATCGGTTATCGGTTTTCAAATATAAAGAATTATCGGTAATTGTTTTTGGCCAAAAAAAGGGAAAATACAGTTCAGCTCAAGTAATATCGGCTACAAATAGTTATCATGAGAACATTATAATTGTGTGTTTGGGCTTTTAATGGTGAGACTTTTGTTTTTGTAATCAGGCTTTCAAAAATTAAATAAAAAATTGGATTTAAATTTATCGGCCAATATATCGGTTATCGGTTTTCAGATTTATCGGTAATTGTTTTTGGCCAAAAAAAAAAGGAAAATACAGTTCAGCTCAAGTAATATCGGCTACATACAGTTATCGTGAGAACATTATAATTGTGTGTTTGGGCTTTTAAAGGTGAGACTTTCGTTTTTGTAATCAGGCTTTCAAAAATTATATAAAAATTTGGATCCAGATTTATCGGCCAATATATCGGTTATCGGTTTTCAGATATAAAGAATTATCTGTAATTGTTTTTGGACAAAAAAAAAGGAAAATACAGTTCAGCTCAAGTAATATCGGTTAAATACAGTTATCATGAGAACATTATAATTGTGTGTTTGGCTTTTAATGGTGAGACTTTTGTTTTTGTAATCAAATTTTGATTTAGATTTATCGGCCAATATATCGGTTATCGGCTTTAAGATATAAAAAATTCCCGGTTATTGATTTTGACCGAAATTGTCATATCGGTGCATTTTTTAATATATTGTCAAGTCAGCGTGAAACTCCATTCGTAACCCATTTTACTACACAAATGTGTTGCATTTCAGAGGGAAAAACACTCTTCATCGGCCTGAATCTGGTATGGAGTAAAGCTGGTGTTAATGGCTCGTTTCGCCTTGTAAAGCTGCTGTCGAATTAGTGAAATTTTGCTGGGAAAAAGTTAACCCGCCCGATTCATGTGACCAAATTGAACCCAGTGGGAAATCTTTCACTCTCGCGTGAATTTCACAATCGCATGGATTCATATTGAATTTACTGTATTATGTCTGTGAAAACTCGCCGAACAATAGTAAATGAGCACAACTTTAGAGATATTAAATATCTATCATATTCTATCTACGTCATATTCAAACTAGTGATTAACTACGGCACATGAATTGGAATTAAGAATTCAATTTAGTTACATTGTGGAAATAATTATCCACCAGCATTTTATTTTTAAGTTTTAATTTTTGATTATATTCACACAACGTTCATAGCCGCCAGAATATTTTATGTTGTATGAATATGTTAACAGTCAATATATCAAGAAAGAACAGAAAAAAAACTATTGCGGCTTTATTGTTTGTTTGTTTTTTAAATATTTGGGAAAAAAGCTGAGAAAAATCGCATTTTTTGTCAAAAATCACATGAATGGGATACAGAACAATGATCAACACCGCATTTGTGAATGATTTGAGGTATTGAGACTTGAGTATGTGCAAAATGCAGCCGAATGCAGAGCAACTGAGCCTTGAGTAACGTCTTCTTAAGTACGTGTGCTTTCTCAAACTGGAACTGAACACCTTCTCTTTTCAGTCACGAGACGACAGGTGATCCACTGATGTAGACGACTGTCTCCGTGCTGACAGACTCGTTCGCATGTGGAATCGCTGAGCAAAAGAGGGAGAGCTGTGAAAGCCATGAACACAAAGGAGTGTGTGCCATGATCGACGGACCAGATGACCAACACAGCATTTAGGAGCGCACCTGCCATGACAGCTTTGCACCAGGACCTTTGATCCAAGACAAGCTCCTCAAAGCCTGTGAGATCCTGAGAGCATGACAACACAAACGACAAGACTTCTTATCAGGACATCTATCATGTAACTCAATCTATTTCCCGCCTTTGTGAAAAACTAACGCTGGGATTGTTGTAACACATGGTTCCACACCAGCATGACGAATATTTACTGGTTGCCATATCACTATAGAGAGAAAAAAATGCACCAAAATTGAGAAATCTTTGGAGGATTTCATTGAACATTTATAGCAAAAGTTCATTTCTTATGTTCATCTTTCATCTTTATTTTTTGTGTTTAAACTTTATAGCCTAATGAGACACAATAATCTTATATCTGTTATTTAACAGTGATCTGACCAGCAGAAACACGCGCCAGTTCCACAGGCGGGGCATGTTGTCACACTGTATTACAATGGTCCCCTATTATAAATATGATATTCTGTTTTATACTTTTATGAATTCTATTGAGAAACCATGAGGAAAAATGTGAACAACAGACTGAGAATCTGTGTTTCTTGTATTAATTATTACAAAATGCCATAATTTTACATGAAAAAGTAAATTGTATTGACAAAATATATTACTTTATTAGATCAGATAACATTTTAATCTGTCATATGGTCATGTTATAATGAACCTCTCCTATGGGGCATGTTGTCACGTTTCACTTCCATTCTTTCAGAGTGAATCAAGAAAAAAGTAGTCTATTAATGAAACAAAACCACATAATTGTACTAGACTTGTGTAATTGGAGGCAAGTGTTGGTGAGAAACATGAAACAAAAACATGGCATGAAAAACTCTTGACTTAAACATACACAACAGAGGTTACAGACACACAATACTCGACCAAGACACATGAGGACTTCAATACACACTAATGACAAGACAAATGACACCTGTGAACAATGAACAGACGATTAACCAATGACAAGACACATGGTCAGATCACATGACAAACAGGAACATGGCAGGACACAGAAACGTGACCACGACGTGTGGAAAATTAAATACTCTGAAGTAAGTGGATTTACACAAACTGCGAATGTAGAGTTAGTGTCCCGCTCTCTTCTACTTTAACAATTAGGCACAAAAAACTAACCCTAAACCAAACCATAACTCGACAGTAAGTAGGCTACATGCAGCTAATTAATATTACTCAGCTCATATTTGATTAAGTACAATGTAAATATGTCACCTTAAAATATGAATAAATGTGCCCGCTCTCTTCTACTTGTTCAACACCTACGATATTGAAATGTGTTCCATTTGAATGTTACTTGGAAAACAATATCAGGGAACTGTTGAAAATTGTACCACAAAGTTTTTGTGGATTTGCTAATTATCTAATTAATGGAACTTCCATAAAGCTTTCGTCTCATGATTTATGAGCGCCAAATGCGACCGTACGCAGCAACCAATCCACCGGCAAACACACTTCCCAGATGACACGCGGTAAAACAGCCATAAACAAGCAGACACTCTTTTATCAGCATGTTTTTAAGACACAACAACAGCTTAATGAAAGTCTTAAACACCTTCAAAAAGCTTTGCAGGGTTTCTATGCATATATATTGCCTCATTCTTCCTCTGAAAAACAGCCCGTCTCACCCTGTTTCTGAGTAATTATCCCCTTCAGGTGGAGCAGATGGCAGATTAACCGCTGGATGCAAAACTGCTGACAATGTGCTCGTCTTATCCGTTCTGCATGATGACAGTGTTAGTGTTTAATGCACATCTGATTACAGGAATGTTGACGGAGAGAGCTTGTTTTCTGGCACTTTTACGTATATGGAATGATTTCTGCAGAAGGAAAGATATAATCAAGTTCATCTTGAAATGTGTTGTTTGCTTAAAGAAGTTTCATTAGTAGCACTTGTGAGGCAGAACTAACTCATTTCTTGTCATTCGGAGAGTTATGCAGTTCTCATTTTGGGGTTTTGCTTAACACAGTTTTGTGTGTGTCTGAGTAAATCAAGTCATTTTGTTATGGAGTGCATTGGGGGTTAAACTGGGCCAGTGTCCAGTTCTCTGTCTTACTCCTATAGGAGTATTACAGTGCCAATCCACTTCATAAGACATTAGAGTCAAGTAGTAGAGCCAGTGAGAACTAGCGTGGTGTGTCCCAAGTCCAAATCAAATCATCGTGTGGAGAAATGCGGTTGTGGAGTATTTCCATTTTGGGGAAAAATGTGTGCAGTATAAATGTGAGGAGTCATTTTTAATGTCAAAAGATATGCAACTTTAGTGTTTCTTTCTGCTAGAGATAGTCAGACCTTAGTCTATGAAAAGTAGAAAAGTAGACAAAAACTACATTAAACAGTTTTAAAGGGGTCCTGCTACTTTAGTTGGTGTGCAGTGTTGTTGTTTGAGCATGAGAAAGATCTGCTTTTGAACGTTGCTCAGTCACTCCCAAGGAGAAATATTTTATTGAACAAAATCCACTTTTGAAGAATTACAACGAGCTGCTCGTTTGGACTACAACAGTTTTATTTAATCTCCGCCCACAGAATACACAGAAAAAAAGGACGAGGCCTGCATTAGCGAAGTCAGTGTTGTCTCTGTCAAATAGACACTGTTTTTTCCACAATGTTTCCAAAACTCATTTGTTTGACCTTCCTAAGGCTGATGAACTTAGTGGTTATTTATTTTAAACTGTTCCTGAACACTATGACGACAATGTTTATCTGCACAATTTATGGAGAACAGTTTATACACTTTTGTGAGACAAAAATCACAAAAGAAATACTGCTCTGAAACGTCCTGTGAAATATGTGCTTGTAAAGTCTGAATGAAATCAATTCTGGGCGATCCTCTTAATCGTTAACATTGTCAGGGTCTGAAACAGACTTGATTTCTTTTGAAATAATGTAATGTATTTTTGTGATATATGGGAGTTTTTGTGAAATTTGACATGTTTTTATTGGGCGCATTTTCAATTTGCGCAATTTGAAGGGTAATGGAAACGTGCGACATGCTAATGAAGATACCTGTGACGAACGTAGCCCTCAATCAGGTCATGGGGTCCATACGACCCCAATAGACTTTTTTACTCAATCAATTACTCAATCAATTGTTGGGGTCATATAGACCCCGAAGCCCAGAAGTGTAAACAGGAAACGAAGACCATTTGAAGGTTAAGACATTTTGAAAGTGTAGAATCTCCACAACCATTTGGACTAGTAATAATACTGTCACATATTTGTATCAACAGTAAATATAGTTATTTTGTTTTGTACAAACTGTTTATTTAAGGTCCTGTTTGTCCTAAGAAAGATTTGTTGTTGTGTTGAAACATTGTCCATTGACCAGCTCTGCCTGATCCACTGTGGACTGTGTTCATGTAGGAGAGCATCTGTAGCTCTACCTGAGAGAGATAACAACACCAGAGATAGCATGCTATATACTGTAGATGAGCTGCTGATTTTCAAAAGCATCGGGGTACATCTCTGACCAATCTCTGTACCTGACACCCTTCAGAGTCTTTCCTGTGACACTGACACGTTATCCTTGGATTTTGTTAAGCCTAATGGATACACCCAGGAACTGATTTGGAGGGAAACTAATCAAAATTGTGATGCATGTCTGTGACACATTCCCAAGGGCAACGGTAAAGCAAGATAAAGCTGCACCCGGCATATAATAGGTTCGTCAAAAACAAATAACAGGCCTACATACCATGCTAAGACGGCAGGACAATGAGGCCTTTCATTTTTTTGAGGCTCCCATTGAGCACGATTAACCAATTTCCAATATAATACATGCAATAAGCCTGCGTGTCAGTTACAAAATTAAAATGATCACAGAGGGATAAGAAAAGAATGCAATGTGTGAGTGTCTGCTGGGCATATGACTGAAGCGACAGAAAAGCTGCTGTCTCTCAGAAGGTCGTCGCAACCTTTCTTGCAAGAAAACCAAGGAGTCTCGGAGACGTAGACTGAGGGAAGTCGACTAAACTGCAGCAGATTTCTGTGTTTCCCATAGTGATGTAGTACTCGAGTCTGGTCTCGGACTTGAGACCGGTCTAGAGACCGATTTCTGCTTTCTCGGACTCGTTTCGGACTTGTTCCTTCAAAGACTCAGTCTTGACTCGGTCTCAGACCAGAGTGGGAGGAGAAGGACTCGTAATTTTCAGACCGAGTCCTCAAGATTTTTTTCCAGTGCATTCTTTTTATGTTCAAATTAAAAAAAAAACACAACACATAACAACAATAATATTAAAATGAAAAGTTGAGGGGCATTATTTGAAAATGACATCCCATGGTGCAATGCAAAGGTACTGCCATCAGTGTCTTCAATTGCTGCCTGGTGTGAGCGGCGGCAAGATGAGCAACGAGTCTACCATTATCAAATTCGCCTTTCAGAACCACAAACCATTGGTGACCATACACCTGCATTATAGGACTAAGGGTGTACTCACAGTAGGCACGATTGCCATGAACCGGGCCCGAGTACGATTGTCCCCACTCCCCCTCTGGCCTGCACTCACATAGGGTTTCAGCAGCATTCGTGCTGGAGCACGCTTACGTCATTGGTGCGACGGTGTCAGGATAAACAAGAAGAGCGGCGCTCTCTGAACACAACGCTCCAGTCCATCGCTCTGTTTTCTTTGTGGATAATTTTGTGTCGTTTGGTCCACGGTGGTCCACAGCCCTCTCACAGCCTGTTGTTAAACAGATGTGTCGCCTTAGTGGCGCGAAAATTTTCACGTAATCGTGCTGCTCGTATGAGGAGGTTTGCAAAGAACCAGCTGAAGTGCAGCAAGGACTTCGCAGCTTTGATTACGGACTACAGTTCCCGTACTGTTCGTGGCCTGTTCCGTGCTCCAGCACGGTTAGCGCTCACACTGCATGCGAACTGCGCCCGAGTCCAACTGAACCGTGCTCTGGCCCACCTCTTCCAAGCGGGCCAGGGCCGGCTAATCGAGCTGTGGTTGGGCACGGTTCGGAGCACTCACACTAATCAAACGAACCGCGCTTTGGTGGTCAAACGCACTCGGGCACGGTTCAAACTGGCTAGTGTGAGTACACCCTTAGTTACTCTCACAGAGAGCTGTAAAGACTCCTTCTCGAGTACCCAAACGTGAAGGCTCCAAAGGTCGGGCTTGGGATTAAAACAATGAGACAGGAGATGGTAAAGATTTTCACCCGATGGTTCGCAAAAGTGGAGGAGGTGGAATGTGAGACGAAGTGGATCAACATTCTGACCCCATTCTGGATTTTGTTATTTGCTAGTACGGTGGCTCTGAATTATCAAAACAACTCTCAAAATGCTTGCTTCGGATGCGAAAAAACAGAAAAATCAAACCTGATCCAAATTTTTTATAATGGACAAAAGGTTCGGAGGCAGTGTGTTAACTTGACTGACACAACGTGTGGTCATATTTTATAATGTGTAAAATGTTCAGAGAACCTTAACAGTAAATAAATATCAATTCTGCATATCAGTTATTGAGCAAATAAACATACAAATAATTGATATTGGTAACGGTTATAAAAAAAAATCACTTTCAGTCGATCACTAGTTGAGGTTTCTGAGATCGTAGATGGGCCTGAGCCCACCTTCTGTTTTGGGAATGAGGAAGTAGCGGATTTAAAAGCCTGACTTGCTGCTCACTGGTGGAACCGTCTCAAGAGCGCATTTTGCTAACAGACTTTGCACCCAACTCGACATGCCTGGGATGGCTTTCCAAGCCTGGAGCCAGGCGGCGAGTGGTCAGAGTTTTTTGAGCGGCAGGTCACTGCGTGGAGGCAGAGAACTGTTTTTTGCATTGTTGTGAAGAATTTAGAAGTGTTTTTTTTATTTAGTGGGTCTGCTATCACAGCGGTAATTTGCTTGGGCACGTATGGAGTGGGTTGGACGGGCCTAGCACGGATAGAGCTTCTAAGAGCAAGTACAGCCTTGACGGGACCTGATCCTCACCTCTTCCTCTCTTTGATATCAGGACAGCTTGTGTGCCGCAAGTTCCAATGTCACTCTGGGGCGGGGGCTCTGGCACTTAGGAAAGGGGTAGCAATTTACCATCTGAGGGCACTCTCCAGCTCAAGCTCTGTCGGGGGCTGAGCAGACGATGGAGCAGGCTTCACAGACTGCTGGGGTGACGGAGGATTTTGGCGACTTGAAAAAGCTGCCGCACTAGAGATTTTGGGCAAGAAGAAGGCTTCTGTGCTGCAGTGAAGCGCTCTGCGAATCCGTCAATGGCAGGAACGACCAACCCTGTGGGGGAAACTAGGGAGTAAGGGAAGTTGACTTGATCTCATGAGATTCAACCACATGTGGCCGTGGTCTTGATCACCAGCACAGTCGCCTTTGTAGTGGGCAGAGCAAGGTTGGTCGCTGTGCACAACTCCTTGAAGGCATCAGGACTCCTCCAATGCGCTGAGGACTTTGGCCTGAAAAACTTGGCAGTACTGCCATCATCTGAAGTGCTGAGCCAGCCTGGCCAGCCACTAAGTAGGTCTTGCCCGCTAATGCCGAGAAGGTCCTGCAGGGCTCTTGGAATTCAGTAACAGGGATGATGGTTGGCAGATATGTGCAGCGACCATCTCTTCCAGAGACGAGAGCTTACCATATCCTTTCCTTACAGTGCCATCAACAGGTGTGAGGGTAGCAGGAGCAGAAGAGTGAATGCAAGCAGAGAAGGGGGCAAGCCAAAATTTGGTGACCTCATCTTGTACTTCTGGGAAGAATTGTCCCAGTCTTTGATGGGAGGTATGTTGACCTGGCAGGAACTGCCCATACCAGTGGATGCGTACAGGCTCTTCTTGAGTTCACCATTCCAGGCCGAAATCCTCCACAGCCTTTTGTCCACACTAACAGTCCACACACCGTGCTGACTCTCTGGGAGGAAGAGAACTGGGATCCTTCAAGAGCAGCTTCCTCTTTTGATTAGCCGATATAGACCAAACCACTCGCAGGAGATGAGGGACGCTGATTCTCATGGTAGAAGAGCACCGGTGAATCGAAATGTAGCAGGGAGAGTGAAGCACACATCTGTGGGGTTATCTTTATTTTTGTGTGGGGTCACACGAACCTGACTTTTTCTTCCTCCGAGGTTCCTGGGAGGCCAGAGACTGTAGAGCGGGAGAGGCGGGTCCATCTTCCTAAAAGTAGGAGAGAGGCGCGAGCTAAGACGAGAGAGACTCATGCTCTCGCAGTGAGAGCAGTCCATCTCAGTAAGCACAGCCTAAGCGTGAGCACGGCCAAGGCAACCGACTCACTCACTGTGCTCGTAAAATTTGCTCTCTAAAATCGGCAGATGGCTCCAGTCAAAGTCCTTTCAGGCAAGTCATGCCACTCGGCCGCCATCTAGGCAACGCCTCCGGGCAGCTATTTCGGACTTAACAAGACCAGGCTCCTATCTAAAGGAATGGGCAGAGTCAGACTGCACTTTCTCTGGTCACCGGGACACAAACTGCATGTAGAAACAGCAGTAAATATAATAAAAATCTCTGAAAAAGTTTGATGACTTTGCCCCAAAATAAGGCCTAAAACGTCGTTTTCTCAAAGGTTATACTTTTACTGCGCATGCGCAAAGGTTCTCTCGCTCTCTGTTGCGTGTGCTGCATGCTCGCTCGCTCTAGATTCCGGGAGATTTGAACTAATTTACGGTCATCAGCGAGCCTCTATCAATCTGCAGGAGACACCCGGAACTTCTGGGAGACTTGGGATGTCTGATATTTACACAACGCACACATACACTGCATATCAAAACTGCCGCCTTTTCAAACAGTAAGGTATTTAAATGTTTCCCAGCTTGACTGTTAAAAGCAGACGTTTGGCTGTGCAGCAGGAGGGGTGGGGCATTTGCATACAACCGCCATTTTTGGTGTTACGGGTTTTCCCTATACATTTGTATTAAGGACTGAGGAAGTGGCATGTCTCTATATAAATAGTCTCTGGTTTAGGTCAGGGGTAGGGTCAGACCACTAGGAGGCGCCTTCTGCTCCATATATATCTGCATCACATATTGACGCTAAAGGGTGCCATGTGTGTTGGATGTAGACGAAATGAAAAAAAAAACACTTGGAGGAACCTACTGGGACATGGGCTGTAAAAGGAACTGACATTGGCTCAGGAAGTGACAATGGCTCTGCAATTGACAATGGCTCTGGAAGTGACTGTTCGGTGGACGAGCGAAGAATAGTCTCTTGTGCAGCGGGCAGGACCAGAAGTGCTGGCTTGACAGGAGTGGCGTGAGGAGTAGGCTCATCAGGACTGGCCTGAGGTTCTGGTTTGTCGAGGCTTACATGAAACGTAGGCTCATCGGGGGACACTTGGTGCACAGGCTTGTGGGGGCTGAAGTGAAGTGCGGGCTCATCGGGGCTGACGTAACGCGGGCTCGTCGGAGCTGACGTGTTGCACAGGCTCGGCTGGGCAGACGTGAAGCAGCCGTGTTCGGCTGCGAAGACGTGAAACTCGAGTTTGACATGGCTGATGTGAAGCTCCGCCTCATCGAGGCTGGCGTGAAACTCCAGCTCGTCGAGGCTGACGTGAAGCTCCGCCTCATCGAGGCTGAGGTGAAACTCTGGCTCATTTAGGCTGACATGACTAGCTCCTGACATCATGGAGCTCCTTTTCCATCTTGTCCACAGTGAGAGTAAAAACACTCAGTAGAAGGGCCATTTTAACATACTGCATTAAAGTAGCGTGGGGATCATGGCATCGTCACAGAAATACAATGAAGAAAATAGCTGAAAATGAAAAATTCAGAGAAATGCATGAAAGGAATGAGAGACAAACATCATGTGCAACTGCTGTAAACAAATTCATTGATTAATTCAATGATTCTTAAGAAGAATTTAAAAAGTCAAACAACTTGATATTCTATCGTAAAAATTCAACACTTATGACTGAAATGATTTAACAGCTTAGAGCCATGAAAACAAGATGTGTTCCACACATCTACAGTTCGCCCAATTCAGCATGTTGAATCAGCGTCATGGCCGTCGGTGAGAGAGATCACTCTGACTGGCTGTTCAGTTTAGTGAACGAGTCAGGGCACAAGAAAAAGATGCCCGCTGATATAGACATTTTCTTTAATGCATGTGCTAGTTGACAGTCACCTGAGCCTCTTTGGTGGAGCTTTTTGGCACAGACACAGTTGACAAGATGCGAACACAATCAGCTTTTGTCTTCACTATATGTCGGCTTGGTATTTCACAGCCTATAGCACAGCATGCTAATTAAAGCACCACAGTAAAAAAAAAAAAAAAACCCTAATAATAATAAAACTAATCAACCTCTCTAATATTCTGGTAATAAGGAAACATCTTGGAAAAAAAGAAAAAATACTAGGGAAGAAGAAGCTTAAATATGCACCAATTAGAAACAATACTGTTCTGGAGCATCACACACATGCACATTGAAGCTTCCATATATGCTTTCGTTTAGAATATATTCGATGCGCGCTTTTGTAACGAATCACTCAAAAGCCAATAGGTGTGTCTGTGGCTCTGCGCAGACTGTCCAGTGTGTGTGACAGCAAAATACAGCAAGAGTGATTCGAAAGCATACACTCTCGGGGTACTTTGTCATACACCGATTAAAAATATACTTAAAGGTGCCCTATAATGTGAAATTGAATTTAAGTTGGCATAGTTAAATAACAAGAGTTCAGTACATGGACATGACATACAGTGAGTCTCAATCATCATTGTTTTCTCCTTCTTACTTAAATCTCGTTTTTGAAAAACACCCCTGAAAAACAGGCGAATCTCCACATAATAC
>JAOTRC010030049.1:0-13945 GCA_027497675.1 Cyprinella lutrensis
TGGTTAGCTAGTCTATGATGAGCCATAATTTAGCAATAGATAACATCATACTGCAAATTGTAAAACATACATTTTCATTATAAAAGGCCAAGGAGAGATCATTGAAGTATGTTTCGTCCGTTTTTATTTTTTAAATTTTCATTTATCGGCCATTATAACTGCCGAGACCGATATTTTGGAAAAATATAATATCGGCCGGCCGATATATCGGTCTGGCTCTACTTTAAAATAATAATAATATGACTATTATAAAATATCAAACTGCTGTTTTGCTGCAAAATAATATATATATGACATCTTGCCCCAATCAAACATCATTGTTGATTGACAAACTTTTTGTTGAAAATCGATTGTATCTTGCCTTAAAAATATTGTGTTTTTATTGTTTAGTTGTTTACCCAATAACTATAAGAAATATATATTTTATTTTTAACCTTTGGAGGGTTTTAAACAAGATGTTTGAAATTGAAACCAACATATACAACCACTGCTACCGAATACAAGCATCTGTGTAAACTGTAAATAAATTACCCCCCGGGGCAACTAGCCCCAGTTTCCCCTATTCAAAGAATAATATCAGATGAGAACTGCTAATGAATTTATTAATTCAACATAGATCGCATCTATAAATGAGGCACTGTTGTTTCTCTCTGAGCAAAACCCTACAAATCATTCAGTCCACCATCATTCAGTGCAAGTGAGGAATTACATCCATCCATACATCTACAACTGACATGAATTCCCGATTAATGGCCAACAAAAATGATTTCTCTCTGGGGAAAAAAAACAATGTAAACAAATACAGAATGCAGTGCCTAACTGAAGTTACAGTATAAATGATTCAATAGTAACGCTGTAGCAATGTTCCTGAAATACTGCCTTGCATGCCATTCGCACACAGTGTTTGTTTCCCCTTTTGCACCATTTTTTTAAACTTGTCTCTATGACTGTAAGAGATGGATGACTTCATGACTGGATGTCCCAAAGAAGCTTTAAGAAGTTCAAGTTTTAAAATGCATGTTGCATTCAGTTCAATACCACTGTCTTGAAGCTGGTTTAGATCACTTCCTGTCTGAACTACACTATCTCACGATCAATTCGTACAAATTCATTCGAGTGATTAAAAAGTTGCTAATTCGTACTAATTCATACGACCTCACTCGTACGAATTTGTACGATTTCTCCAAACCCACATGATGGGTTGGTTTAGGGGCCGGGTCAGGGTTTGGTCATTCGTACGAATTCATACGAATTGGACAATTTGTAAAATATGTACGATTTAGCAAAAACGTACTAATTCGTATGAATTGTTACGAATTAGCCACCTCGTAAAATTCGTATGAATTCTTGTGAGATCGTGTTGGTCTTAACCACACCCACACTCTCAGAAAAAAGGTACAAAAGCTGTCATTGGGGCTGTACCTTTTCAAAAGGTAAACTTTTGTCTATTTTAGGTGCTAATATGTACATTTTAGGTGCTAATATGTCCATTTCCTGAGCTAATATATACATTTTAGGTGTTAATATACATTTTAGGTGCTAATATGTCCATTTCATGAGCTAATATGTAGTTTTAGGTGTTAATATGGACATTTTAGGTGCTAATAAGTACTTTTTAGTTGTTAATATGTACATTTTAGGAGCTAATATGTCCATTTAGGTCCTAAGTTATGTACATTTTAAGTGTTAATATGTACATTTTATGTGCTAATATATACATTTTAGATGGTAATATGTACATTTTAGGTGCTAATGTGTACATTTTAGGTACTAATAATTATGTACATTGTATGTGCTAATATGTACATTTTAGGTGCTAATATGCACATTTTAAGTGTTAATCTGTTCATTTTATGTGGTAATATGTATATTCTATGTGCTAATATGTACATTGTAAGTGCTAATATGTACATTTTAGGTGCTAATATGTACCACTAAGGTACCAATTTGCAGCCTTCGGGTACAAAAGTGTACCTTTTAAAGAGGTACAGTCCCAGTGACAGCTTTTGTACCTTTTTTTTTTCTGAGATTGATTACAATTTGGGATCAACACCATCCTTCACTTAATGCTGACTAACTAGACAAGAGAGAACACTAGATTTTGTTACACAGCTGTTGGGTCTGCTAAAAAATGGACCAGATTGAATTTCATCTGAAAGACAAAACAAAATAAAAAGAAAATCAACATTTAAAGGGACAGTTTACCCAAACAAATTAAAGTTTTGTCATCATTTGCTCACCTTCATGGTGTCCAAACCTTCATGACTTTCTTGACATTTATTCATTTAACAGATGCTTTTATCTAAAGCGATATACAAATTAGTAATACAAGCAATTCATCTTAAAGTGGAAATAAACACAATTCTTTCAGAATAGTATGAGTACTTTCTTCTGGGGAACACATAAGAGGACATTTTGAAAAATGAATCTGTTTTTGTCTAAAGTCTATGGGGTCAAGTGTTGTTGCACCCCAACGTTCATTCAAAAACACCTTTTGTGTTCCTTAGAAGAAAGAAATTTATATAGGTCTAACATGAGGGAGGGAGAGAAAATGATGACAGTATTTTAATTTTTGGTGATCTATCCCTTTAAGAGTTACAGTATAGTGACAATCAACAAAATGAGCTTTGGCTTTGAGTTGCTCCACAGGTGCTTGTCAAAGAGCCATCAACGACAGCAGTCTCTGCTGAAGGAAGTAGTGTAAACTACTTTTAATTTCTGTAATTACATAAGTGTCAGATGGTTGAGACATATCAGTACACAGTAGCACCTTGGAATGGAGTCTCTGCGATCCAGTGGTCAGAACATGTAATCGAGACTCCACAACATGGCTGTGTATTTTGACCCTTGAGCATCAGGATTGGACTTGACCCAGTCTGATTGTAGAAAGATCCAACTACGACCACTAGGGGCTCTATTCATCTCTCAATGTTACAGGAAGTTCTCATTCTCAACACTTCAGCCTTGCCAGCACAACCAGGAAAGGTTAACAAGGCAGATAGCAGAGAGCACATGAAAGTGAAAACACTGTTGCTGTATGGCAGAATGGTAGAAAACAGGTCCATTGACAAATTCGCACATTGCTTTCTCCGTTCACATTCAAACCCCATCCTGGATGCCGCCATTACACTTCCGAATGCTGACTTTGTTGTGAGAAGCTCTTGTTAGGGGGTAGAGCCCCATCCTGCAAGGAACACAGCGATTAGATCTCTCTCAAAAGCACCGGCCTCACTGGTCTGAGGTATCCGTCTGCACACCGTCAGTCTCACCTTTTAATGCGGCCGATCTGCTCACACAAGAAGGACAGGTACTGAGTGAGCTTGACCAGTCCGATGATGAGCGTGCCCCCCACCAGCGTGCACGTGGGCCAGAGGAGGGAGCTAATGATAGCCCCGCGTCCATAGAGACGTGTCAGGAGGACGCTGTCCTGCTGCTCTGAGGGGTCGTAGTAACACAAAACCTGTGTGTTTGTTTTCAGTCGCTCTGAGATGTTCATCACAATAGTGTGCATCAGCGTGTGATCCTTGCGGCACTTTGGGATGTAAAAACACTGATGGGAAAGAAGGAAATGCATTTACTTGAAACAATTCAGTTCAGCCCAGTTCAATTTGTGTACTATAGTGGTCATTTATCATTCTCTTCTTGGGGACAAATTGTGATTTGATCATTTTACCCCATCCTTAATATGTGAGATTAGAATAAGTATGTCCCAAAGCAAAGTATGTTGGAAAGACTATTTGAAAAGGCCCCATCGATTTTCAATAAGTGTGGATCTGTGCACACTATCGGCTAATATTCCCCACAACACATTGTGTTTTGGCGAAGGATTCAGTTCAGAAATACAAACGTGAATAGAAAAGACATGCTGTATGTGTGTGAGACCGATGCCCTGAATGGGATTTGAGTTATTAATCAATAAATAACCTGGTGAAATATCGTTATTTATATTATATTCCATCTCCAACAACGTTAGGGGCTTTGGCACCGGGTAGCTATAACTCAGTTATAGGAACTAGCCGCCAACGGGTGCATTCGGCCAATCAAAGGCCAATTGGAACTGTGAAACCTTTCCTCTGGTGTGATTGTGAAAGCCCCAATTGTAAAATTTTATAAAGATAGAAATAGAACATTTTGCTAAATGGATATGTTTGGCCATTATAATAAATGTATCAAAATGCAAAAATGATTAGGAGTGTTCTCCGCATGAAAGACCCACAACAAAAGTTGTGCTACACACAAAAGAAACTAGAACCTAGAACCTAACTAGAAACTTAAAGGGATACTTCAGGATTTAGCATTAAGCTTTGTATTAGTAGAAATCCTTTACCATGCTAAATCGCCATGCTTTCCACCTTCATATCCCCCTGAGATGAGAGATGTATATATTTTTTTGTCTGGAAAAAATCTGGCCAGCATCTTTTTCCCTGACATGTCTGGCCGTTAATGTCCGGGATTCAGCTTCTGCTTTCTGCAGTCGCCATTCATTGTTTACATGTACACCTTTTGTTTCAGTCTAACTGAATTCTTTCCGATTGGTGAATCTGAATGTAGTGTTTACGTGAATACTAAACAAGTGATCGGTTGATGTGCATTTTAACATTGAGATCTCAAAACACATTTTCGGGCAGACTCATCACGGAGGCTCACTAGTAGCCTAGACTTGTTGTTTAACTACTGCACTGTTACCGGTAGGTGTGGCCTCCTAGGACAACGAAGCAAGTGCATTCTGGGAGTTGTTGTCTTTCATCCACATAAGCCAAAAATACATTTTCTGTCTTTTCTCAGTATAGAAAGCTCCAAATTCAAAAATAATTTCACATTTCTTCTACTTACTGTGCATTCACACCAGACGCAAATAGCGAGTCAAATTCACGCCTACCACGTCTAGTTGAACACTTTGAGTCCATTCGAGCGTCAAGAGCGAAATTGACGCATGTAAAACAAAAGTTTGCATTGAAATGTACGTGCGTCAGAATCAAAACCCTTTGGCGGCCATATTTTTCCCGTTGATCGACCATTCATTGAGAGAGTCACCGCTCTGTATTTGCTCTGGAGAGTAGAACAGTGGCGTGGGGCTCATCGTCACCGTATTTGTGTCCACCGGACCCTTCGGGGATGAACCGTTTGGCGAGTTTCACCATTTGCTCGGTCCAAGAGATAAAATATTTGCTTTATTGTGCATTAGAACCACATCAGGCATTTAATCATATTACAAAACAATTTATTGAAGCATCCAGATACTTCACCACGTGAGCAAGCAGCTAGACTCATGATTGGTTAACTTTGCGTGAATTGACGCCAAAGGCCCCGTCCACACTACTGCGTTTTCATTTAAAAACGGAGACCTTTTGCTACGTTTGCACCTCCCGTCCACACTAAAACGGGAAAAACGAAGACCTAAAACGGGGAAGTTTAGAAACGCTGCAGCTGCGTTTTGCGTTTTGAATCTCCGGAGGTTTTAGTGTGGACGAGACAAAACGGAGGAGTTTACAAACGATGAAGCAGAGGCTCACGCTCGGCTCTATGATTGGGTGTCATCAGTCATGACGTGCCTTTCCCTGATTTGCCAACCACTGTTTACACCGGTGCGTGCATGCCCAGTGTTGGTGAATGGTCACATGATCCGCGTTTTCAGTCGTTTTAATGTGGACGGAGATCGTTTCTAATACGCAGATAAAACGCTGGTGTGGACGGAGATCGTATTCGTTTTAATTCTCCGTTTTTAAACGAAAACTCAGTAGTGTGGACGGGGCCAGAGTTTAGATTTTTCAACTCAGGCGGCAGGTGTGAATTTGCGTCAAACGCGTGAATGCACAAATAGCACCAAGTAAATCATTTGCGCTTAATGCGCCAGACACTCAATTCGCGCAATTTGCATCTACCGCGCCCACGCTATGCACCTCATTCGCGCAGAAGAAATTTTTACGCACGTAACACGTCTTTGCATTGACTTAACATTGAAATCACTCGCTATTCGCGTCCGGTGTGAACGCACCAGTAAATGACCCATTTTAAATACACATTCATCTTTTCCAAAGGTGAAGTACCCCTTTCAGACAAATGTGTGCTTTTACAACATAGTGTCACAGAAGAACTGCCCATGCAGTGTTTATCCATATGACTAAAGGTGCTGTACCTCAGGGTTGGCCTCATAGGCCTCCTCGTTGTATGACAGTCGCAGAACTTTCCCGGTGGAGCTCAGACTGACGTATACCTGAAGACAGGGATACCTTGAGCTCTTCCGGCACTCTGAGCCGCAACTGTAGCTGCAGTTAATCTCAGCAACTATACCGGAGTTCAGTACTGTGCAGTTTGACTCCTCTGTCCAAACGCTGAGAGAGAATGAGTAGGGACAGAAGTGGAAAAAAGGTCAGAAATCATTTGTAATTGCATTAAATGCATTTATCACACAGGATGTGCCAAGACAGGATGTCTTCAAATGTTTGAAGACCTTTTTAGCCAGTTCAAGCATGTTTGACTACAGTTGAAATGAAATGAAAGGGAGGTAGATCTCCAGTAGAAGGATGGATCACACTTAATGTGACTTAATGTGAACCTTAACCCATGGAGAGTTGTGACTGGTGAAAGGTGAGTTGTTAAACGGCATATCTGAGTTAAAGTGACCGTATTTCCAGACAGAAATGCAACTAAAATGGACACAGCTGTCAAAGCTGTCTTTATGATTTTGCTAATACTTTTACACATATAAACTGCCCTTTGCAACAAGTTCTGTAGTTAAAGCTGCTTTTATTTTTAGCTGTTCACATTAAGCACAATATTTGAACATCAGGGACACTCTTCATATGCACTAGGGTAATTTGGCTGAATTTGACCCTCTGATGTGGCGGCCGATTGCATGTTAGTAATTGTCTTTGTGCCAGGGCTCTTGTCTCCTACTCTATGAATAACAGGCCTTGTGTTCTTTGGCTGTTCCAAAGCCTCAGCTGCCTCTAATTGCCTTTGACTGCAGTGTATGCCAACTCTTATCTGTGTGCAATCTATCGTAGGTCAATGATTATTTGGAATATTAAGCTGTAATGTTAACCAATCTGCGATTTACGTTCAAACAAGGATGGAATCTGTTAATGCGTGGTACCAGGGTGGACAGTAGAATTAGTGTTTTACATGTTGACGGTCAACATTTCATAACCAGCTGAGGTGAACAATATGAATTATGCTGAAAAAAATGCAGTTCTGTTCATAATAGGATGGACCCTTTTTAGAGACTGTGCTGCTTAACCATTTATACAGCAAATAACAAATCTAGAAAAAACTTTTTATGTACATTTTCTAACATTGCACTTTGATATAATATCCTAAGAGGGTGTTGTTAATTTTGGTAATACTTTATCGATGGTCCCCTTTGAACAATCTGTTGACTAAGCAAGCAACTACCTGTCATCTAAATCTCATTAGAGTATTAGACAGTGTATCTGCTAACTCTTTATTGTGATGGTCCTCCAACAGACGTTCAACTGATTAGAAGTAACTTTGCAACTACATGTTAACTTATTCTATCCCTAAATCTACCAGTCTACTAATACTCTACTAAAACTCTAATGAGAGTTAGTAGACATGTAGGTGCAACGTTACTTATAGTCAGTAAAATGCCAAAGGTACAATCAAAATAAAACGAAACCTTCATTTTATATAATATATTTTTTAGAATTGTTCTGTTTAAGACTATTATAATGCACAAATAATATATGCTATAGAATTTTTACCCTGCTGTAGTTCACTTCTGTGCCCCAATCTCAGAAAATTGAAAAGGTTCTAAAGAAGAAATGAAAAGCATTCACGAGCAGAATAGAGTATCATAGAACACAACAAAATCAAATTAATATAGAATAAAGACATTGTGAATGCTTTTGATTAGATGTTTGTCATAAACATAATAGAACAGAACAAAAAAATATTAGAATATAAGTGTGCAAATTGAATAGAATACAGTAGAAATGAGAAACAACTGCAATCACAAGCATTTAGAAAAAAAGAAAACAATCAAATAAAACAAATAGAATATAGTAGAAGATTTAAGAACCCCCTGAAATAAAAAAAAATAATAATAATAAAAAACGTTCACATACAGAATAGAATAACACTAATTAGAATAGAGTAGAATACAACATTATTAGAAACATAAGTCCCACTTTATATTAAGTGGCTTTAAGTACTATGTACTGGCATTGAACAATAAGTAATGTATTATTGTGATCCTGTTGTATTGTAAAACACTTTTGCTGCTATTGATGTGTGATACAGGTAAGGTTAAGGACAGGTGTGGTGGTATGGGTCGGTTTAAGGTTAGGTTAAGGTGTGAGGGGAGAGTCAACTGTGTAATTACAAATGTAATTACACAAAGTAATTATAGCTGTAATTACATACTGGTATTTTTAAAATATAAGTAGCCTACAATGTAAAAACATGTATGTACACAATAAGTCCATTGTAGCAAATTATTAATTTTAATGTAAGTACATAGTACTTAAAGCCACTTAATATAAAGTGGGACCGAAACGTATATTCAAAGGTTTTAAGGAATACATTGCACTTAAAAATAAAAGTTCCAATGTTTTTTTTTTAAAGCGATGACATTGAAGAACATTAACATATTTATTTAAAGGTGTACTCTGTGTTTTTTTTCTTCAAAAGTTGAATTACTGCTACCAATGCAAACATTATGAATTTAAACTTATTACTCAATTACTATTCATTTTAACTCAACTTTTGAATGGGGATAAATTACTGACTGCACCTTTAATTCTATGGTTTCAATGTACTTTTGTAAAGTTTTGTGAGAGGGTGTCTGTCTGGTTATTTTTACCTGTCTGAGTAGGAGCGCACCATTGTGATGCCCAACACAAAGTACATCATGGCAGAGCAAAGGATCATGCTGAGGCCTAAGAGAATGGCTCTGTCCTCTCCAGCCTTCAGTGCTGTGACCGTCCTCCTCTTCTCCAAAACATCATACCCACGAATCTTCTGATAAATGGTCCTGCTTAAATTACATAACAGAAGAGTCACAAGACACAAGGATTAATGACCTGGTGTGTGCCAAACCTAATATAACAAAATGTTGCTTCAAGAATCATTTTACCAGTCCTTACGACTTAAAAAAAGGTTGGAGAGCCGTATAATGAATTAGGTTTGGTTCAGAAACTTAGACCGTGACACAGATAAGTGCTACTGTCCTATTACATATGCATTAGTTCCTTTCCAAATATTTAGCTCATGATTCTTTAATCATGTTTTGACAGCAGGTCGTATTGCTTTTGAAGATTATGCATGGGTGTGAAGGCAAGCTGTCTAACCTGTCTATCTTTATCAGTGACCTTTTGATAATTACTGTGAGTACAGTGGTCAAAAGCGTTACAAAGTCATAATAACACACTTCCTGTCATCAGTCAGAATACAAGATTAGTTTGATTATTAATACGTATTTTTTTCTGACATTAAATTAAACTGCTAAATCAATGCAAAACAAAAGTAAATATGGTGAGTGAATTACTTTGCATTAAATAAACTATGATGTATTGGTTCTAAATGAGAGGGTTTTTTTTTCATAAAACATTGCACATTGGGATGCAATTGTCGGTTGATATTAGTTGTGGTTTAATAAATAATAATAACTGTATTATTATTGTTGCTGTTGTTGTAAATGTATCAGTCACTATTTAATTGTGCATGTTAATTGGGATTTTGTGATGACATCAATCATTCACTTATAGTTAATATTTAAGTAACACTTGTAGCATTTTAAACAATTGACTTGAGGTTTTAGTTTTATTGCTGTACACATTTTTAGATCAGCCATTTAGCGGTGATAGGCTATAAAATGAAATAATTTAATATCTACACATTTTTAAGTAAAAAAACAAACAATTATTTATAATATATGATATATTAATACACATTTATAATCAGAATTGAACTGTGTTTTTCCTAATTATTTTTTTCAGTCTGTACTTAAAATCAAACATGCAGCCTCCTATCCTCATAGAGATTATTAAAGGTTAGTGTTGTCACATGTGGTTTAGTTAGTTGAGTTATTGTACTTTACCTTCTCTCGCTTCCAGATCCTTGAGCACCTTTGCTTCCAGCCCAGAGAAACATTCTCCCAGCTATTCCACTGTGTGCGGCTCTCCCTGAAGCGCTCGCAAAAGACTGCAGGGACGACCTGACGGAAAAACACACACTCTTAGCTGACCATGTGCTTCCCTCCACACCGGTTCATCACCACACTGTTCACACAGCCTTCACATAACACAGCCTTCGGAGAATGTTCTGGCTTCTCCACAGAGTTTCGGCTCCTCACAGGTTGGTGAAATTTTACAACTGCAGTATTAAATCAATGGCTCCATTGTTGTTGATAAGTCCAAAAAGAGAATCCAAATAGAGGAAAAGTAAGTTTCTATAATCCTCAGCAACGAAATAATTCCGTCTCACATGGTTAGAACCATTTCTCCATAAAAAGAACTGACTCCAGGCATTGAACTAAGCATCTTCTCCTTCATTTCCTGCCTGTTGGTTTGTTATTGACTATTCATGGGCTATAATAATGAGAGTAGTGAGCAGGGAGGGGAGGACCATTCACGGCATTGATCCCTTCCTCCTGCCATGGCAGAGAGAGTGAGCGAGGGAGAGAGAGAGAGAGAGAGAGAGAGAGAGAGAGAGAGAGAGAGAGAGAGGAAAAGGGAGAGGCAGTGTCGTTCATAACCGCCTCCTCCCCTGCTCCCTGTTGATGATTGGTATTGATGGAGAGCCCTGTAGTATCAAGGTGACACAGGTGTTTTGGGCCACACTGACTGACTGCACACTTCTGCCATATTCTATCCAGTCCATGGCTCATGTGTGTCGTTAAATGTACCCAGAAGCGTTTAACTGGAAATATAAATGTAATTCGAAGAACTGAGCTTATGTAATAGTGCAGCACATGTTGAGATTGTGGGATATTGTGTTGGTCTCTATTGATTTTTAATTCTTTT
Organism: Cyprinella lutrensis; assembly: GCA_027497675.1. Classification (NCBI taxonomy): domain Eukaryota; kingdom Metazoa; phylum Chordata; class Actinopteri; order Cypriniformes; family Leuciscidae; genus Cyprinella; species Cyprinella lutrensis. The sequence continues at coordinate 10,986 of JAOTRC010030049.1, forward strand.
AAAAGATACAATTATTTTTGCTTTAGTCTTTCAAAACCATACGTGCATTTTTTTTTTCTTTTTTGTTTCATTGTTGGACTGTTTTCACTGTATTATTGATCAAATAACAAGCACTCTTTTAACCTTCTAATGGTCTTCGTTTCCTGTTTACACTTCTGGGCTTCGGGGTCTATAGGACCCCAGCAATTGATTGAGTAATTGTACAAAAAATATACATTTTTAATCATACAAATAATATATAATTTTTTGTTCACTTCTCATCTATTCATTAATGCCGTGTTTTTGGAGATATAAAGTACTTTTGTATCCATATACCACACAATTCCCCAACTACACCATTAGCTTGCATATGAAATATTATTTTTTTACGATGAATTGCATTTATGCTCTAGTACTAGGCCTTCATTTCTGTGTAAAAAGTTTTTTGACACATAAAGAAAATATATTTAGTTTTTTTTCACATTTCCCATTCATTTCAATGTGGGGTCTTACTGACCCCGAAGACTAAAAGTGTAAACATTTTTTTTACATACCTTCAGAACAACCGAATCAAGCCCAGGATTTTGTGTATAGATAGAAAATGTATGAAAAATCACAAAATCTTATTCCACTGAGATGAAGGGAACTTTTTTTTATTAAGTAAAAGTCGATTGGGGTCGTATAGACCCCATGACCCGATTGAGGGATACAGCATTATATATGAGTGCAGCTGCTTGGCAATTCTTCAGGGTCTTCATTTTTGGACAACTTATTCTTTTAAATCATCACTTGGTCAAAAAGTGAACTATGTTCCTGCATTCACTGCAGTTGCGTTTCCTGTGTGACCATAGTAGTAGGAGTAGTAATAGTAACAAAAATAATTGTGCACTGACTGCACTCTTAGAAGATAAGGTTCTATTTAGAACCTTAAAATGTTCTATCAGTGCTTAAAAGGTTCTATCCTTTATAAGGGTTCAAAAATAAGCACCCTTAGCGTTCTTCGTAACCAGGAAAAGGAGGTTTTATATTGAACCTTTTGGGTTCATTCATTATCATTTTTTTTGTCCTTTCTGGATTTCATATTATTGACAAACATCAAGATCCTAAAATGTATTTATGAATGCATGTGAATGATCACAAAATTCAAGATATGACGGTTAGAAAATGTATATATTTATATAATTTTATGTAGTGATATTAGTGATGTTAAGTTACTACATTAGTTTAATAAACAATAATTTAATAACAACAAAATTTTGCAGAATAATGTAATATATGAATGAATAATAGCCTATAAAGGACTGTTGCGAAAAAAGTGGTTCTTTCTTGTCATTATAGAACCTTTTTTAGCATAAATGGTTCTTTGGAGTTGAGTAAAGAACTCTACGCTTCATATATAGAACCTCTTTTTTTCTAAGAGTGTAGTATCATATCATTTAATCTTGGCTAATTATTTATCATATAAGTGCTTATTGAAATAATAAAGTGAATGCAGTGCATGAAGCATGCTTTGTACTGTAGAGTACAAGCCAGTATTTTAGATTATTACACGAGGAAAAATGAAAGAAAAGGTTGATTCTTAGATGGGTCAATATTGTGACCACATTAGTGTGACCGATTTATTTAAAAATAAAACATTTGAAACTACATTTAAGAATTCACTGACATATTTCAACAGGTTATGCAAGCACATTGAAACATTTATTTACTTTGTAAATGAATTAAGAAATTGATCACTCTTTTTTGATTCGTTCTTTTGTAGCCTACTATCCTAAAACGTACCATGGCAAAGCAAATTGTAGTACTATGGTAAACTGTGGTATGTTTTATTAGCGCTCGCTTGACTGACTGCAGCAATTTCCACTCTCGACCTGTCCTCGAAGGTGCACTGCAACATTTTATCTCAAATAAAAGTCTGAAAAGCAACGGGGAGCAAATCTCTGCTCTGCAGTGGAGAGCTGTAAACGTCAATGATGGGAATATTCCACATATCAAATTTGTGCATGTTGACTCTCTTTCCTGTGCTGAGTGAGGCGGCTCACAGGATGATGAACTAGATATGAGGCTGGGGCAGACAGGAAACACTCACTGACCCAAGGAAACCCGTTGTCCCCACCTCACCCAATGAAACATCTGTTTCGTATGACCATGACCATGTTTCATATGGATGTCTTTAAAAAGCTTGGTATGTCCTGGACAGTTGTTGGTATTTGCCCTTCCGGTCACCTTAGCTGGGTTAGTAATGCCTTACAGGGGCTTTTTTGTTGTTGTTGCAGAAAACACAGACATCTGGCATTCATACAAAACAGCAGGGATGTTCATCCAATGTGTTCACACATGATGGGATTTACTAAACCCGTATTGTCACCGCACTGATGTATGAGGCATTGTTGATACTCTATATTAGTTTGGTGGGAATAAAATCATAAAGAACAGGCTGGCTCAACCAGTGTTGGAGAGCAAATAGCTAAAAGTTGTGATTTTTCAGTGTGCTGATAATAGTTTACCGGTTTTCAAAACAGAAATTTGTCTAGTAACAAACTAATTTTTTAATTGTATGTGCACTGCAGGTCATATGCTGTTGTGAATCTGTTTGCTCAGAAACGATTGGTCATTAAAAAAAAAACAAAAAAACAAACAAAGTTTAAGTTTTATAAGCTCAAATGGTTGCCTTGCTCTGTTCTGTGATGCGCGGTCGTGACTCTCCAGTTCGAACTCATTCATCAAAATGAACTAATCTTTTTTCGAGTCATTTGTTTCATTCAACAAACGAAATGAACAAATTGACTCGAAAAAAGATTTGTTTATTTTGATGAACAAGTTTGAACATGAGTCACACAGAACAGAGCAAGGCAAGCATTTGAGCTTATAAAACTTAAACTTTGTATTTATTTTAAATAACCTATCGTTTCGCTTGATAAGACCCTTATTCATCGTCTGGAATCGTTTAAAGCCCTTTGAACAGTTTGCAGTTTGCACTG
>JAOTRC010030090.1:0-13877 GCA_027497675.1 Cyprinella lutrensis
CTATGGAAGTCAATGAGACCAGAAACTGTCTGGTTACTGATATTCTTCTAAATATCAGAAAATCGGCTGGATGGATTCGAAAACGGTAAAACACAACTGTTTAACTCTGGGGGAGTTGTAAATTGAGCCTATTTCCAAAAAAAAAGAGTATCCCTTTAAGACCTCATGCACAGATCTAATATAAAGACATGCATCAGATTTTCTCTTAACTGTTTATGTTCAAAATTCTGGATATTTTGTTACCTTGTTTTGCCTTCTCTTCGGCTCTGGCACACTGAAGAAGGACTGAGAGCCTAAACTTTTTTTTAGTTTTCCTACATGTTAAATAAAATAGCAAAAGATTTGGAATTTTGAGTGCAAATCGTAACTGAATTCTTGATGTAATTAAAAAGATTCATGCACAAAAGAAGACACTATGAGACGAGAGAGCACTGTGCAACAACCTTGTTGAACTTCTAAAAAGGCTGTAATTAAAAGTTCTGAGTCAACACAATTAATCTATATATATCATCAGTTTAGTCATCAGTTTATCATCAGTATCAGTTTAATATATATTTTTTTAAATAATACTGTTTTTTGAAATCCTCAAATTGGATTTGCTGTATATTTTAACACTGTATCTTTTATGGCACCATACCCATACTTTAATTTACTCTTGCCTTCTTTGAAGCGGCACACTGTTTAACATTTTCTGGCTTAACAAGGTTTCTTTATAGCCAGTGCTCTGAAGAACGAACTCAACTGATACAAAACAGATCTCACTCTAACCGTCATCAGGCATGGAGTCGGACTTGAGTCACGTAGCGCACAGAGCTATGACATTGACTCGCAGTAATTAAGATACTCTGTCATGTAGAGACAAACTCCCATTCTGTATTCATCATAGCATAGCAGAGATGAACCTAAACAGAGGAGTTCAGCTGCCAAGGTTTGGAATCTTCATTTATCTGGAAGTTTAATTGTCTGGATGCACTTCCTCCAGTCATTAACCACAAACGCTAAAACTTGGGTGAGAGGGGTTGACTGAGTCTTCCCCTCTACCGCTGGAGCTTTAATTAAAGGAGTAGAATGGGCTGGACTGGTTGCAAGGAAGTAGTAATTGGCCCTAGAGGCATTGTGTGCCGTGATAGAGTCAGTGTAATCACACTCTTGTACAGCGCTATCTGATTCACAAACCCTTGGCTCTGTAACAAACATCTAGATGGCTACGTTCCATCTCTTGACTTGGATGATATAAGGGTAAATGGCAGGTTGGCAAAAGATTAATATATTGATTTAAAGCTGCAGTCCGTAGCTATTTTGGGTTAAAATGATATATTTTGGGTTAAAAATAGCTATTTTGTAGCTATTTTAGGTTAAAAATATAGCAATTGTAAGTCGCTTTGGATGATTCTGAGTGCCAGTATTCATACATTGTGTGCATCTGTGCTGTGCCGTGTCGAGGGTGTCGATGTACAACTCACGTTACTTTGATAATTCTGCAAATAACTGCAATTGCAGATTTCGAACAGAGATGGAGACAAAGAGGAAAAGCTGTGGACTGCAGCTTTAAAACTAGGCATATGACATACTTGACTCATGCATGTGATAAAGATAAAGAGCGTCTTAGGGTTAAGTCTCGTTCCCTTCTCAGGGAGCTGGCTTTTGAGGGAACCCAGCCCTGCATTCGATGCTGATGCTATGGGGACTTTAATAGGACAGCCAATAGCCTAGAGCAGTGTTTCCACAGTCCACAGTACTAAGTCCTGCATAATAAGCTGATCCTGGCAACAAATGAGATATAGAGTCGCATGCAGCAACTCTACATATCTTCACACCAGCCTCTAGTAAGCGCTAAACCGAAGGTAGTGTGCGAGAAAAAATCCGCAGTTTTTATGTATACAGCCTTAATGAGCCGAGGGTGACAGGTAAGAGAATAGATCGCTAACCACGATACAGTCCACCTCTGCTCTGTCAAAGGCCCCACACTGACCTTTGACTAGCCTGAGAATAGGCACTAACCCATTCACAAGGAGGCATAGCCATCCTCAATATGATAAATTCAGTGAGGTTTTTAGATGAGAGGGTGGACCGCTTTCTGCAACTTAATCCATCTTTACTCTCATCTTCCAAGCTTAACAGTTAAAAAAGAGAGTGTGCTAGAACCAACCCATTCAGAGAGGAGCAAATAGCCTCTTTTTTTAAACCAATCTGATAAATCAATCCTCGAGTCAGATCAGGTTTTGACTTCCTACTGGTGCAGCGCCTCTGCCCCCTACTCCTTGGTGGGGGGCAGGGGCAGCCACACTCTTCTTCTGACCTTCCCTCCGGCAACTAGTTCCCAGCGTAGGGTCAGATGGGCCAAAGTGAGCTTGGACCCAGAAAGGAATACATTTCCTGAAGGCAGTGGACTGCCTTCTTGCCTTTCTGAAATTTTCCACCACAGTCTCAACGCCAGTTCCGAAGTCCCCTGAGGATGAGACTGATGCATCAAAGAGAAAATTATTATCGTTCTCCCCTATGCCCAATAAGTTCAGCCACAGATCCATCTCTGTCGCCACCATAGCAGCCAAAGAGCTGCCAATGGCATGGGCCGTTTCTTAGTGGAGGACTAGATCTTTGGCTGAACACAATCACATCACTACCTCATGAGACGATCCTTCAACTTTTCTATTCTCCTCTGCTACTCAGGGCTTGCTGGAATAGGCCACAGAGTGGGCTTCCAGATTGGGCATGAGATCCATTGAGCTAGCAGTAACTCCCTACAATTGTAGTCGTCACTCTACCTCATTTGACGTGGAGTCTTAACCGTGAGGTGCAGCCGCTGTTACCATCGAGAGAGAAGCAGCGTTTAGAGTTATCTTTGAATCCACTCTTTAGGTAAATAACTAAATAAGTATAATTAGGATTTTTTTATTGGACGTAGTGAGGTTACTGTGATGATGAGTGATTGTGTATGTGTGCTATCATCAAGGCTATCCTCAGACTAGAAATGTATTCTTAATAAAAAGACAGCGTAAGCAGAGTTTCCAGATTCCACAGGAGTGAGATATTTAGTCTTCATAGAAAATACAACAGTTTAGACTTTGGAAGTCTCCCTAATTAGCCTTTTGTGATGTTCATGTTTACTTAGCTATGCACACAGCTCTGGGCAGAACGTAGCACCAAAACACACACAGTATTTTTCTTGTCAGCCTTAATAATTTTTGAATCAGGCCTGCAGCTGAAAGGATTTTACTTGCTTAGCAATAAGGCTCGCCACGCTAATGGGAGTACCTCAACATTACGGATCCCAACCACCTGATCAGATCAGGCCATTACATTTTCCTGCTTATCAAAGTACAGTACACAGACGCACGCTCACAACTCAAGTCCTGATGCCTTTAAGTGCAAGTTTGTTGCAAAGAAGAGCATGGGTTGTCTCCCCAAACACACCCTTTGATTAGCCTGTTTGTGCAATCCTGAGCACTTTTAATAGAGGCTGTGCTACAGGTCAGCCGTTTGGTGTACTTATAACATTGAATCTCTTCCCACACACAAGATCCATTGCCCCAAAGGAGGCTTCATCCACTCTTTACTCATCTCTTCTGTGATTAGACTCATACTTATGGAAGCTTTCTTTCAGATACTTTAAACACAGAGAAATAGGAAAAACACTGTGTGTTTTACAGCCTTGCCCGTGGCACCAAATGATCTCTGACTCTTTAATCATGGCTAAATGCTGTCAGAAGGCCTGCAGTGAGAGACTGTCTACGGCAAGCCTGAAACTAAACGCAGAAGAGACGGACCGAGATAATGGGCTTTAGGAGGAAATGTGCTGAGGCGTCTCGCTGAGGGGGGGAAAGCGGCTTTGAGTCTTCAATGGCAACATTTTGTGCTGCGTCTGAGCACCAGAGAAAAGGACTTCTGCAAATTAAGCTCTGTCTAGATTTCCACTTTATTTGTCCTCCTCCGCAATGATTCAGAATGGCTGCTGATGAAGAGGCCGTGCGGACTCCGAGCCAACGCGGAGTGAATTTGCCATGTTGAATGGGAGGGAAACTGTTTGCGTCCCAGTATGAGGCTTCTTTGAAAGTGAAGCGCTCACTTTGGGGCTGATGGGGAGTTGACGAGATCCGGGGGCCGGTGAGAGAGGCAAACAGTGGATGTCTTGTGTTTTTCTGCTCTTTTTCTCTCATCAGCGTGGGAGAACTGAGAGAAGCGTGATGAGTGCTGATTGACTGCGAGCGGAGCAGACGATGAGCGGCTCATCCATCTTCGCTGACCTCCTGCAGGTTTCCTGCCTTTAATGTGCCCTGGTCATTTGTGTGGTGTGAGAGCTCAGTCGACAGGAGAACTCGTCCATGTCAGATTTGCTCAAATCAATAGCGTGCCTCCTGCCCTCTGTGAGCTACTTAATGCGGCCTACGTCGCACCTCCTGGGAAAGACTCGCCACAGCGGCAGGATGTTCCATGACCCCCCTCTGTGCCAAGCTGTCTTCTATAAGTGCTGATCATCCAACTCATGTTTGTCTAGCGTAGACAACGGATGCTGGTGTCCAACGACACGCAGTCTTCATTAGGGCTTTATCCACTTTCAAAACATCTTTCTAGCTTAGTAGTTAAATATGGACTGGTTTGTGAGGTTAAACGGACTGTATGCTTGAAACAATTGAATGAAACCCTCCTCTAAATTACATATATGTACTCTACCATCCAAAAAGTTTGGGATAAGTGAGTTTTTTTTTAATTATGTTTTGAAAGAGGTCTTTGAAACCACAAGACCTCTCATAAATCTCATAAAATATCTCCAGATGCATGCAGTAACATTTATGCAAGATTGTACAAAATCTATGTTTATGGTGGTTTTGGCCCTATTTTTGCCAGCTAATGCTTAAGTCTTTTATAGCTTCTCTGGGTCACTTTAGGTGCTTTTGAAAGATTAGATCTTTGCACTTTCAACCATTTTATTGATAGCGTTTACATTAGCTCGTTGATAATTTAAAGAGAATATATGAGCGGATTTAAATAATCTATGCTTCAGCTAACCCCCACTCACAGTGGGATTCACTTGTATTGACAAAACACTGTGCAAACCTGTATACTTCAGCATATGTTGTTCTGTAATAAAATTCTATGACTTCACAAATCTTGTGTATTGGCAATTCCAGGATTACAGTTCACCGGTTCACAACCTGTTGCTCAGAATTTAATACAACTGTGTCATGCTGATCAGCGAGAGTTTCCACCCTTAAGTCTAACTGGAGTATGGTGGCATTTTTGTTCGCTGGTGTAAAAAAGCTTCCTTTCTTCTTCTTTGTGTGTCAGGTTGTGAAAGTGGCCACTGGGGTCCCCACTGCAGCAACCGTTGTCAGTGCAAGAATGGGGCACTGTGTAACCCCATCACAGGAGCCTGTGTCTGCACAGACGGCTACCAAGGCTGGCGCTGTGAGGATCAATGTGAGCCTGGCTACTATGGAAAAGGCTGCCAGCTGCAATGCCAATGCCTCAACGGTGCCACCTGCCACCACGAGACAGGAGAATGCATATGTGCACCAGGCTACATGGGCCCCATGTGAGTACTAGAGATAAAACAGGTTGTCAATATAGAGATGTGAAGGTTGAAAGGTCTTTCCTGAAAAATGTTCTTTATATAGAGGAGTTGGAACTCTAGTGAAAAGGGTAGGTTTCTTTTTGAAAGTCAATTTCTGTATTGGCCCATAACTCTTGACTGCAAAATAGCTATTCAACCTTTCCTTCATCATTGACAAGGAAATACACAATAACCTTTTATGACAAGTTCTGTTGTCACAATGGGAACCTGCCATTAAATAGTCTGTTTTTCTAAATGAACAGTAAAATAGTTCTGGTGCAAAACATTTAATGAAATATGGAAAAAATATAGAAAATAACGTAGAAAAATATTATTCATGGAAAGATTCCAAAATACGTTAACGTTCAAAAGTTTGGCGTTACTAAGATTTTAGTTTATTATTTAAGAAATGCATACTTTTATTCAACGATTGATCAAAAGTGACAGTAAAGACAGTTTTTTCTACATTCTTTAGACAATGTTTTAAGTCTCCATAAAAATATTATAACATTGATAATAATAAGAAATGTTTCTTGAGCACCAAATAAGGATATTAGAATGATTTCTGAAGGATCATGTGTCACTGAAGACTGGAGTAATGGCCAATTAAAATTCAGCTTTGTCATCACAAAAAATAAATTAAATGCTAAAATATATTCAAGTAAATCAAAACAAAAAACTCAATAAATTCAAATAATTCAAATAAATTATGGATCGAATAAAACTTAATATGCTTTCCTGAGCATATTAAGAGACTTAAAAAAAAAAACATATGAATTTTTACCAACCCCAAACTAAAGTGTATCATATTTTTAATTATTTAATATTCTTTAAATATCAATTCTTTTGGGTCAACAGAAATTATAATTGATCAAATGTTTAAAACCCTTTAATGTGTGCCACTGTGGTCAATTCACCTATTTACCCAAAATTCTTTGAAAAAATGTTAACAAATATTGCAGTTTGGAGGATATAATTTGAACTAGGTGTTAGAAGAAACCAACAAAGAAAGAGATTTTTAACTCAAAACCTAGGTACCCCATGTGGTATGTGACAACTAGCCCCAGTCCCCATACTGATCTGCATTCGATGTACTTATTCTTTATATATATTCATTGTTAGCAATAGCATAGAGTGGAAATGCTGTGAAGTACTTGTGAGGGTACTTAAAAGAAATGTTTTTTTCTTTCCTTTTTAAGTATTTGTTCTAAAGTCTTTGAACATTCTTGTGTTTTATGTTGCAATCCGATGCAATGGCTGCCTGAGTTTCATGTTTTTACTCCTGTGGTTCGGCAGCTGTGGAGAGCGCTGTCCCTCTGGAAGTCACGGCCCACAGTGCGAGCAGCGCTGCCCCTGTCAAAACGGAGGAACCTGCCATCACATCACTGGAGAATGCTCCTGCCCTGCTGGATGGACGGTAAGATGCTGCACTCAGAGGGACCAAAATGGTGGAGAAGTGAGGGACAAAGAGAAAGTGACAGAGAGAATAAAAGATAGAAAAGAAACAGAGGGGAATAAAGATGAGGAGTTAGATGATAAGGAATGAGGGGCAGCGAGTGAAGGAGAATAAAAGGGCAAGATACTGAAGAGGTAAGTCACACTTAAAAGAAAGTAAGAAAGGAAAAGAGGGAGTAATTAGGAGTAAGGCAGGGTTAAGTGAATGGAGGGAAGGTGAACGAGTATAAAAGGTAAATGAAGAAGTTGTGGAGGAGAATCTGAAAGTAGATACTTGCACAATCCTAAAAGGGGACGAAATTACACTAATCTGAGTCTCGCAGAGCGGCTGAAGTTATTTAAGGACCAAATCGTGTGAAGTCTCATTGCTCTTTTTGCATCATTTTAAATTCGTAAAGAGGACACATCAAAAACACAAGTTTTCTTTGTCTTCTGAAAAGAGTTCAATGCACTACAGTATGTAGACACTATAAAATTCACAAAGCAGTTCATTCAAAACGTTTATTGAAACTAAACTGCAAAAATTGGTCACTCAGACATCAACCTCAGAACTGGGAGTACAGTAGCATACTGTATACATATCAGCGCCTATTCAGTGATGTAGCCTAAGGAACCTCGTTCTGGACCTTTAACGGTCTCAGTACTGCAACATAGACTGGATCAGATAGGAGGTCGTAAGTGATTATGCAAAACTTTCAGCTTTAACTGACATAAGTGGCTACAGATGTTTTGAATATGGCCTATAGGGCCACACATGCTGTGTTTTTCTATAATTCTATACAGGTCTACATACATTTTATGTATGATTGTTTATCTTTATGAATGATTCTATATACTGTTTGTTCACTCAAAATCATTTATTATTCCCTTGTGTATTCCAAATCTCAGTGACTCAAGAAATTTTATTATGAAAGTTTGTTATTTTAAGTTTAAAAATTATTGGCTACTCGTTTCAAAAAATACAAGCGAATGTCTCCAAAATGATAACTAAAAAAAACCTACTATAACTATAAAGTTTTAATAATTGTTCTAATCCTATTAGAATATCAAATGTCACACAACTACAACATTAATGACACATATAAATAATATTGTTTGAATCACTTATCACTTTAAGAATTTTTTTTTCAGCTGATGAACAATAGAAACATTGACAGCCAGCCAGACTCAGAATCCACCCGACTTTAAAGCGATACTCCACTTTTTTGGAAATAGGCTCATTTTACAACTCCCCCAGAGTTAAACATTTGGGTATTACCATTTTCGAATGTATTCAGACAGTTTCTGGTCTCATTAACTTCCATAGTAGGAAAAAAATATCAATGAGGTCAATGAGACCAGAAACTGTCTGGTTACTGATATTCTTCTAAATATCAGAAAATCGGCTGAATACATTCGAAAATGGTAAAAACCCAAATGTTTAACTCTGGGGGAGTTATAAATGAGCCTATTTTCAAAAAAAGTCGAGTATCCCTTTAAAGAACTCAAGCATTTAAAGGCACAAATGACATAACCGCGGTGTGCCTATAATAAACAGAACATTATCTTGTGTTGGTGTGGACGCCAACATAGATATCATTATTATTAAATTTTCTTGATTTGAAAAAAGGGAAGATTGTGAATAATAAGTGAATAATAATGACTAAGGCATTTCTCTCTTTGAAAGAAAGAAAGTCATATGGGTTTGAAGTGAGAGTAAATGATGACAGAATTGTAATTTTTTCTTTTAAATTAGTCTTCACTGGTCATTCTGAATGGACTTGATATGATTCTCAAATGTGCATTTTCTGTGCTCTCTTACTCGACAGGGGTCTGTGTGCGCCCAGCCATGCCCATTCGGCAAATATGGGATCAATTGCAGCAAGGAATGCTCATGCCGCAACAGAGGACTGTGTGACCACATCACAGGACAGTGCCAGTGTATGGCTGGATACAGTGGCCACAGGTAAAACAGATTAGTGAAAATCAGTTCTGATATTATTTCTGTTAATATTCCTCTGTGTTATTAGAACCACCACAAAGCAGTTTGTTTCCTAGCATGCACAATTTAGATCTGAATAATTGATTAATTGTTTTTTTACTGCTCTGTGTTTGTATTCCCTATGTCCACTGATCCCACTCTAAGATCCGCACTGGTCTGTTAACTTTTAGCCCATTAATTACCAGTAATGGAGTTTTATTAGCATCCACCTTTATTTCACAGTGTCGTCCGCTGCAGCTTAGGGTTTATTGGCGCACTAAAGTGATTGTCTGCAGAATGAAAACACTTTTAGGACAGACAGTTCTTATCCTCTAATATTTAACAAAATTGCCCTCATTCATTTGGTCTGTGACAGGTGAATTAGCCCAGCAGGAATAATCTCAGATTGCATTAGTACCCCCTCCTCCCTTCTCACACCCGTCTCTTCTGATGCAAACGACGCTGGTGTAATTTCAACATGAAACATACCTAGTCCGTTTTATAATTTAATTGAGCTATTTATCTGTCTCCTAACGACTTCTTTGGACACTCAAGATTGATGTTCTGCCAGGATTGTATATTGAAGATCTTGTGGAAGTCGTTGTTCCTTAAGTCACTTTGCTATTCAACAGAGAGAATGAGCCCGGGTCTAATTGTATTCGCGGTAATTAATGACTGCAGTTTTAGTTTTCTGTCGCCCCATAGGCAAAGCCAAGGGGCTGATGAACCCAAGAAGATGCCCAGAGCATTGACCCTTGACCCTTAGATTAGAATGACTTTGTAGTCCACTAATTCTGCTTGTGTTATTCTGACGGGCTCCTTTTTCTTACAGAGGTGCTCTGAATAACGAATAATGTGTACAAAACATTGGGTTTTTCTTCCCTCTGTAAAGTGTCGTGAATGTTCCCAGGTGCCAGGAAGAGTGTCCGGTCGGCACCTACGGACCCCAGTGCGCCCTCCACTGCGACTGTCAGAATGGGGCCAAGTGTTACCACATCAATGGAGCATGTTTGTGTGATACAGGATTCAAAGGGCCTCACTGCCAGGACAGGTTCTGTCCACCAGGCCTATACGGTCTCATCTGTGACAAATACTGCCCCTGTAACTCCACTAACACACTCAGGTGAGACATGCCACCTCACGTCAACAGACTGCAGTTCAATGATAACTGATGAACAATCGTTCAGGAGTGCATATTTGTACCATAATGGTTATCTGATTTTTTTTTATTATTCATTTTTTATTGGTGCAGCCAATATGGGATGTTTAATTTTGCATGCCCTATTTTTACATTTAGATTACCTTCACCATAATCTAATGCGTACTTACAGTTAATGTTTTATAATATTTTTATAACACTATTAAATCTTTAGCCAATCTCAAAATAAATATCCATTTTCATTTTGTATGTTATTATGTTGTGTATGTAATATTGTAAAAAATATTAAAAAAATAATAATAATATTGTAATATTGTAATATTTATAGTATTTAAAAAATTGTAGGTTTTGGTGCTTTTTTTAGACAAAATAGCAAAGAATTTTAAATTTTAAAATTAATTTTTTGCTTGAATTATGCAGTAAATTAATTAGTGTAGTATTGGTGCATCCCTACAATGCCCTTTATTTTCTTGCAAAGAACATTTTTTTTGTTTCCATATCATTTGTCAGTGGCGCATTTTTGCAATTTCTTCTGTGCGATTTTAAAAAAGTTGGTCTATGTATACAATGCACAAGTATGGCTCAGGGGACACTATACTATATCATTTATTTGACTAAATTCCACAGCTAAACAGCAAACTTACACTTAACAACACTTAAAGGGATAGTTCACCGAAAAATGAAAATTCTCATATAATTTACTCACCCTCGTTTACTCAATCTGTATAAATTTCTTACTTCTGTTGAGCACTAAAGGAGATATTTCAAAGAATGTTGGTAACAAGACTGTTGACGGTAGCCATTGACTTCCATACTATTTTTTCCTACTATGGAATTCAATGACTACCATAGAATATCTTATTTTGTGTTCAACTGAAGAAAGAAACTCATTGGTTTGGAACAACAACTTGAGGGTGATTAAATGATGACGAAAGTTATTTCACACAAACAATATATCTTTGATGAGTCTCTTATGGTTAAACAGAGCCTTCAGTCCTACACTCATCACTTTTCCAGCCAACTCCTCTCGAGTTAACCTCTGTAGCCATGGGTGAGTAAAGAGCTCCATTTGAGTCCATTTGACTTCATTTGACTTGCGAGTAAAAATTTGAACACCTTTCAACAGTAGCATAGCACTTGCTCTTTATCGCGACTTGTGCTTCATTCATTATTTCTTAGCCTCGTTCCTGGCTAATGCAATGTTAATGCCTGGTATGGGTAGATTAAGCCCTGAGACACTGGGGCTCATTACTACATGAAGGAGAGAAAGGACATCCCATTTATCTGAGTGGAGCTCCCAGACACAAGGATGGATGAACTCAATGGTTTTAGTTTTCAGTTTTGGCTCCCTTGTTCTGGAAACCAAAGTGTTTCTGTTTAGATGCCGTATACACAGTGTGTCTTTAGGCATATTTGGACCTAAATGTCTATCTGTCTTTCTCTTTTTCAGCTGCCACCCCCTGACAGGTGAATGCTCTTGTACAGCAGGATGGACAGGTCTATACTGCAATGAGACCTGTCCCCCGGGTTACTATGGAGAAGGATGTAGTGTGCCCTGCCAGTGTGCTAATGGAGCAGACTGCCACGGTCTCACTGGGGCCTGTATCTGTGCCCCAGGCTACACAGTGAGTCCATGTTTATCATTTATCATTGTCTACAGTCATTAAACACTAGTAAATCTCGCCATGCTGAAATATTGTCACCTGAAATTGACTGCTGAGCATTGACGATTACAGCTGCTAATGTTTTGAATTAAAGGATAGTCTTTTTTCAATTTCCATTCCTATACATCTGACATTAACATCACTCAAACCCCTCATTAGTAGAGTAAACACCAATATGTCTTGGACATTGGCTTTAGACCGCCTACCAACCTGTCAATCAACCACTACACTGAATAAAATTTTAATTGTTGATTACGTATGGCTTCAAATGAAAATACCTGTCTGATCTGATTCTTTTTGTAAAACAGATATATTTTTGTATATATATATGATTATTTTATCTCAGTAAAAACCCACAATGAGAATCCTGAACAAATCATCTTAATAGTTAAGTTAAAATTAAACATTTGTATTTTTTATTTTAAATTGTGCTTTTAATGCCACACAGTAACATCATCAGTAAGTATAACTTTATATTCCAAAGATCAGTGACCCTCTCGTCTAAATCAGATCACAAGTGGATACACATTTGAGACACAGGTGTAAACAGCAATGTGTCTTGGCTCACCATTTGTGATATACCAAGTCTAAATATGGCCATATATATGACATATGAAGGTGGCAAAATTCATAATTACATAATAAAGGTTTATGATTTTGGATTTTAAGTAAAAATTGGAGGCACCTCTCAGAGAACATTTCTAGTCAGCACTTTCCTTGATCTTTCTTTGAAAAGTTTGTGTGCCTTCATACTTAAAGCAGAAGTGTCAGCGAATACAGTTTATTGCTTTGAAAATGATCTCTACAGTGGTCTCTCTCTCTCACACACACACACACATAAACACATCACCTCCTGCTGGGAGGCTGGGAACAAGGTGTGAGAGTCTTTAAGTTCAGCAATGCTACTTTCACAATGCTCATGTCTTATTAACTAGCAGGGTTACACTAAACACAAAAACCTTGACAAACTCAGAAAGAAGTGCTAGAGACATGAACTCCAAAATAGAATGGGATTTCTAGATTTCTAGAAGTTTTTATATGACATAAATAACTAAATGTTTTGTTATCCAGCTGGTCACTCCGTCCTGTCTGATGAACATAGGTGTTGCTAAAATGAAAGCAATGAGATGCAAGGAAAGAGCATGAAAAAAAAAAACAGATAGAGAGACATGATCATATGAGTGATCTGAATTTATTTTACAGAGATGTTAAAATAGATGGATGGCTCATTTCATTACTGAATGAGTCAATATTTTTTATTGTAAACTTACAAGTGTGCCATTCATTTTTTTTACATACTGACTTGTGAAAATATGTTTTTATAAAGAAAAATACAGTTTCAAGTAGAGTCCCCACCGCTGAACTGATTTCACTCTTGCTGCATTCGGAAATAATGAAAATGTTGCAAAGCAGATAAAATAAAGACAGTGCCGCAGGTAAAGGCTGGAACAGCGGGGATGATTAAGAAAGACTCAGTACCAGAGGCTGTAGCCAACTCCTGCCTTGGCCTGTTGCTGTGTCCTGTGGCAGTGCTACTACAGCGATTTGAACTAGCAGGCGGAGGCACAGACTGTATCTTCATTTTCACCACCTGCTCTTTGTGTTAGATTGGAGGGGCCTGCTGCCAGTTCTATTAAACACTGCTTGAGGAGCTTTGGCCAAGGCGTCTGACCGAGATGCAATAGAATTGGGAAACAATACTCTATTTCCGAGCCATTCCATTTGGGCCTATAGAACAGAAAAGGTTGACATTTGAAATGCAGTCGGGTTGAAAATAAGAGGTAATGGCCACTGAAACTCTCATTCATAGAGCTCTGAAAGAGGGATATTTATAGGGGTGGGAAAGGAACATGTATGCTGGTGCTGGTGCTACTGGTACTGGAGAGAACGCAGGTGGGTAAACGAGGGAACAAATATGCTTGTAGAACAACGATGAAAGCACACATGCCACATTCATGTGTGCTTTCATGACACTTTACTTGAATGCATAGATGCACTAGGAATTTTAATGCTTAAAGGAGTAGTTCACTTTTAAAAAACTTTTGCTGATAATTTACTCACCCCCATGTCATCCAAGATGTCCATGTC
>JAOTRC010030192.1:0-13661 GCA_027497675.1 Cyprinella lutrensis
ATATTTTATATATAAATAATATTTTTTTCTTAAATATACATGCATGTGTGTTTTTTATATATATACAAAATAATTATTCACAGTGCCCCCACATATATTATGTAAACAGAAACTTTTATTTTGGATGCGATTAATCACGATTAATCGTTTGGACAGCCCTATCCTAGTCTATTCTAGAATTTTTTAAAAATGTTAAACACTTTATGATCGTAGGTTGAGTGTTTAAACATGCAAAAGCTAACAGCAACAAATAAAACAATCCCCTTTTTAAATGTAAGTTTTTGTGCAGTAAAAAATTAAATGTCCCAGCTTAAAATCAATGCAAAGCGCAGCGTCTTTGGGATTTTTCAAAAGATTTATCATACGGCATGTGAAATCAGACTGCTTAGAAACTGCATCTCAACAAGCCACACAGTTTGAGGCATCACTCACGTCTGTAGCACATTTGTTGACACGCATAACCCCGAGTGTGAGCCATAGTAAGGCTTGCCTTTACTATTAGCGAGCACCACTATGAGACGAAGCACTCCAGGCGTTGTTTTCTCTCAATATACTGAGCCGGAGCAAAAGAAGGATGCTTCATTTGCTTGGATCTTTAATTGGAAGGAGGTTGAAGGTGTAGAGGGTAGATGAGACAGACAGGAATCCTATTACCCCCGGTGTGACTCAATTCCACTGGAACTGCATTGATCATAATCAACACGACAGTTGGTGGAGTCTCGCCCCCACAGCCACAAAAAGAAAATGCAGGTTGTTTAGTATGGTTTTTCATAACCTCCTCCACACATATTGTCAGTCTGGCATTTAGGATGGCTTGATAAGATTGCTAATCGCTCTGAACAAGCTTTCCTTTCCCGCTCCCAAGTCTGTGAATAACACGGGGTGAAAAGAACATTATGTAACTTTGTGATTTGAAAATCTAGACGGCAAACAGAGACGTGAGAAAATCTATATTCTCCAGCTTTATTCAAAAGGGTGATGTCATCGGTCGAAATTCATTATCCGACATTCCTGCCACTCATCTATCACTTGCTCGCTTCTTCCCATGTGTGAAATAACCTTTATAAACCCTCTCGACAAGAATGTAGCCCACGCCCTGGAAAATCAACCTGCGTTCCTGCATACCGAAGTGTGCGTCCATACCTCGCGGTGCTTAATCTTATGATGAGATACAAAACGTTGCTCGCAACAAACACTGAGAGGAAAACCCAACCAGCTGCAGTGGGAGTGCAAGTCCCAGGGGTAGTCGCAACAGATCTGAGAGCAGTATGAAAAATACATGGGCAGGTGGGATATGATATTCCACTGCTGGCGAGGGTAGGGAGCAAGGTCTACTGGAGGGAAATCCACAGGATGGGTTTTGGTGCAGCGTTGCATGACAGTAAAGGAGACACAACGCATATAGACCTGAGATATGAGGCGATGGAGATGTTTAGGTTGTGCTGGAAGGGTGTTCTAGGTATGCATCTGCCTGTCCTGCTCTCGGTCTAATAGATTATTCACACATACAGTACAGTATGTGACTGGAATGGAAACTCAAAACATTCAGAGTACTACAGAACATTGAGAGGAAACAGAGAAAGTGCTTGCTCACTCACACAGACTCAGAAGTCCAATTCATTTTAGAGAGTCAGCCATTTCAGTCAAGCAGTTCAAAATTAATTCACTGATTTTTCGAATCATCACTCACTGTGATGACCTCATCATTGAGTACATATTAAGATAGCAGAGTTTGCAAAGGCACGTATTGCTATAATAAATTCTGTACTGTATTCTTGACCATCTTCAGGTCTGCCTTGACATGGATTCAGCCTTATCAGGTCTTAACCAGGACTTAAATTAGTTATAAAAGTGAGTTAATGTGCACATTTAGAGTTGGAGGTTCATTCTATTACTTGCGATTGTCACTTGGCTGATTAAATGGACAGATTAATTCACACTGAAGGGATTCAAGACGGTTTCACTTAATTTTGATGGTCCCTTTTGAACATTCGGTTGACTACATGCAATTTTGCAACTGCATGTCAACTTTTTCTAACCATAACCCTATTAGTCTACTAACACTCTAAGTCGACATGCAAAGATACTTATGGCGCTTTTCCATTACCAGTACCAGCTCGACTCGGCTCACTTTTCGCTCCATTTTCCATTGCAGTCAGTACCGCCACAAATTGTACCCGGTCGTCATAGAGACGCCTTTCGTTTCTTTTGCCCCATCAAGCTCTCACTGGATCCTCTCTTTGGCAACCAAACAAAGGAAAGTCTGCACCTCCTCGTTTCACCATGGAGTATTCTTCCGAATTGCCATAATAAAAGTCGTAAGCTTAGTAACTATCTCTGGCCAAACTATTTAAAAATGGCGGGAATACTCCATCTGTTGTGTGCAATGATGACACAGTGAATGGTGACAATTCTCTCTGACCAATCAGCAGTCGGCATTGATTTCACGTCATATTTTAGTACCGGCTCAGCTCGCCTTAGCTTGCTTAGAATCTCGCCAGAGGTGATCGGAAACAAAAGTACCCGAAAGTTGGTACAGGAACATAATTTACACAGTGGAAACCCAAACAAAGGCGAGCCAAGTCGAGTCGAGTCTACTACTGTGTAGTGGAAAAGCGCCATAGTCAGTAGAGTGTCTGTTGGGGGAGCATCCCAATAAAGAGTTAGCAAATATTAAGTAGACAGTCTACTTATACTCTAATGAGAGTTAGTTGACATGTAGTTGCAACTGTAAGTTACTTATAGTCAACCGAATGTTCAAATGGGACCATCAAAAAAAAAGTATTGCCCTCAAGACATATCTAGGGGCTAGAATATCATAGAGAACACTTGATTTGGGCATGTAAGGAACAGTCTAGTGAGGACCTTCAATACAGCACTCTAGCAAACATCCAAAACAACATATACATTGCATAGCAAGGCACTTATAGCCACTCAGAAAATCTTGGCAACTTTCTAGAAATACCATGGCAACCACTATAGCATCATAGAAGAGAGTTTTCCAAGCATTGTGTTAACGCTAGCCTAAACTGTAGCATTGCCTTAACAGTAGATGACTGAAAGTGAAACTCACCATAGAAGATAGTTTACACAGGCTAATATTGTGACTGCATCGTGATTGTGAAATTTCATAATGACACATAACTAGAAACATTTCTATCCATGTACTTGGATAGAGTATGTGTCAGGTCCAAGAACAATACAACACAACTCCATCCCACATCCATAAAGTGCATGTGTACTTACCCTCACACACGGGGCAGCACTCTCCGGGAACGGTGACAGGATTGAGGCAGCTGTGGCCACAGGCAGCTGCCACACAGCGGGCGTCTCCACTCACACACTGGCAGAAGGTGCAGTCGTCCTCACGCCAGTGGTCTCCGTGAGCCAGGATCTGGCCATTCACATAGCAGCCGGCTAAATTGAGCACCGGGTAGATGGGGTCTATACGGGAGAAGGTACGAGAGCAAAAAGACAATGAACATCCTGACATCCTCTACAGTGAACCCTGCTGGAAAGGTCAGTTAGTGCTGTTCGAGAGCATAGCGGACGGTTCCTGACCACCTTCAGTTTGGCTGGTTTGTTCACATTTTCAGGAACTCCCAATCACACAGATATTATGGAAAATTTCTTTCAGAAATTTAGTTCAGACTCTGTGATTGTGTGATTTTGTTAATTCACACTGTCAGAGCTTTACAGTGTTTTATGTTCAACCATGTTCCAAAACAGGTATCAGCTGTTTCAATGGATTTTAATGGATTTTCAATGGATTTTCCAGCAGGGTCAGAGTTTATACCGTTGAAAACATAGTTCAAATTAACAAACGCAACATACATGAAGGATGAGCCAGAGTATTATTTCTAAAGGTGGGGTCACTTTTACAGTTGTGATGCAAATTTTCACAATAGAGTGGAGTCATTTCAATAGAAATCCATGCAATAGGGAATTTCGTTCAAGAGCAGATGATTTCCCCATGCAGATTTTGCATTGGGTTCAAGTTGGCAGTGTTTCAACCAATAGAAAGTCGTTTGAAAGTGACATTGGGTGAACTCTACTTCATACAATGGAAGTTTTTTACCCGTGAAATTCCGCTAATGTGACCACAACTTAAGACTAGGGGGCCTCAGAAAACTTCCAAGGGGGCCTATACATTTTTGTTTTTGGCTAATTGTAAAAGTGTGATTTCTAGACCCAAAAAAGTCATGCAAATTAATAAAATCTTAACTTCATGGTCACTTTATAGTTATGCCAAAGTCAGGTGAAAATTGCGAGAGCAAAATATTTGTAAAAATCCTTATAAAGTACATTATGAACAACTAGAAATGTCATGAAGCCTTAGAATATTGTTGTGGACAACAGGGACCCTTGAAGTCAAAAAGGTTAATGATTAAGTTGTTGATTCCAATGAATTGTTTCGTTTATCAGCCAAGCCTGCCTAGAGTCAGTACATGGATTCATACAGGCTTATATTTAACTTTAGCTGGCCGTTTTCATTTGTTTAATTCATTGCAGTAAAACTCAGGAGGAAAGCTACAGGGGACTGGGGAGTTTTGCTTTAATTAACTACATAACAGCAAAATCATTCGCAAACTACAACATGACCACAATCTGATAAATATAGCATGAGCAGAAAAGGTAGCAAGGTAATTTCAAGCCATTATGTATTGGACAACAGAACCTACCCACAAGAGAAGCATTGCAATCGAAATTACATACTCCCTCGAAGCCTATTACAGGTTGTCTACAAAATAAAACAATGAACAGTTTCCCTGAACTAATTAGCCCTGGATGCTTATTGAATTGGTAGAATGCAAAGCACAAAACAAATGTTTCCCGCAAATTTAACGTCCAATCGACAGAATCTTCCCCATCAAGTAACGTAAAAATGCACAATATCCTCTTTAAAGTTAAAAAACTAGTCACGTCATAATTGCTTTAGAATCTAGTTTTGGACCTGGATGATATATTTCATTAAAATTCACAAAAATCACCTCAATTACAGGCAGAGCATCAACAGCAAATGCAAAATAGGCCCTAAGGCACAAGGTGCTAAATGCTAAAGCCTGCTTGTATCATTTGGAGAAAGGTGCACAATATACGACAGCTTATGCTCTGATCAAACAGTGTACGGAGAACAGGAATATTTTCTTGTATATGAGCTTTCCTGAGCTAATACAAGCGTCAACTAACCTTCACAAACCGGACAGCACTCTCCTTCAGGGACGTAGTATCGCTCGCAGTGGAGGACGCCACACTGGGCCGTGAAGCACACGGATACCCCTCCCTGACAGCGGCAGAAGCGGCAGGCGTCCATCCTAAACATGTCCCCATCATGGTACTCCACTCCGTTGAAAGTGCAGGCCGGCTTTGTCTCTGCAAAACACAGTAATCAGGACACAGTGCATTAGAGGGTGTCGCATAACTGACTGACAGAACAACAAAACAAACAGGGTCTTGATTACAGGGCCAAGAAGAATAGTTAGTTATGGGGTACGCAGGGACCTAAACGGTGTGCATTTGTGACCGAGAGAGCTTTTAGCAGCCATGGCAACCTCTAGACACCAAATTCCCCTTTCAGTTCATGCATTACAATGCCTACACTTGTGTACACGGGAACAGTCCTTTTTTTGCCCCAAAATGAAGTCTCTTTGCATATAAACTCACACTTTGAGGACTTATGTTATGCTGTATTCAAGAAAAAGATTTTTTTTATTTATATATATAAAAGTATAATGATTAAATTGTGACTAATATCTCATAGTTAACACCAGTAAACACTGTGGCAAGCAGGGCGGGGCCAAGAGCTGTGGGAACGGAAGTACAAAAGGACGAGCGACGACAGTAAAGGACGATAGAGGACCAGGCCTGGACTTTATGTTGTTGTTTTGTTTTAGTTTATGTGGCAGTTGTCCATGAGGGGTTGTTTTATTTTTTGGGGGGCTATATTTTACTGTCTATTATGTGAATTATAGTTACGTTGATTGCTGGCCGGTTCCCACCTCCTTCTTTCCTAAACTCTGAACATTGTTACAAACACATTCAGTTCCTTTAACAAGAAAGAAAACTAAATAATACATCTAGAATAGAATTGCAAACACAAAACTCAATACAAATAATAAACTGTGGTGGGGTAACACATTACAAGTAATGCGGGTTACATGATCGGATTACTTTTTTCAAGTAACTAATAAAGTAATGCATTACTTTTATTGCAAACCTGCAATAATTAAATATGTTAACGCAACCACACTTTGTTTTCAATCTCACTTTATTAAGCGATGTCTTTGCTGCTGACCATTAACGATCCAATTCAACCATGCAAATAAGCAAAAAACGACTTTTTTGCATGTTTTTATTACTAAAATAAATGTTGAACTTTCTTCTCCTGCGATCCAGAAAGGAAGCACAGCTGAAAGGTTTGTCTGAACAGCCGTGAATTTGCATTTCCTTCAGTCTGAGGCTTATTCATTTAACTTTTGGTGTGAAAGGGCTTTACACTGGCCAAGAATATAACCTTTTTTGGTATTTTTGGTAATTTTGGTCAAAAAAAACAAGCAGAGAAAAAAGTAACGGAAAAGTAACAATGGATTACTTTCTATAAAAAGTAATAACACAATTAGTTACTTTATTAAGGAGTAATGCAACATTTTAATGCATTACTATGAGGCATTTCTATAGTGCTTTACTATGTACTACTGTACACTTAAAGTGCTTTACAATCATATCAGGTAATCTCTCCTCAACTACCACCAGTGTGCAGCATCCACTTGGACTATGCGACAGCAGCCACAGTACAACATCTCCAGTGCGCTAACCACACACCAGCTATCGGTGGAGAGGAGAGAAAGTGATAGAGCCAATTGAAAGTAACTTTTCCCAACACTGGTAATAAATAATTAAACACCTTTGGTCTTAATCTGATAATTTGCTTGTTGGGCTTTAATGATAATTAAATTGCATCATAGAAGTACTGGAAATGACATTACTTTTGCTAAACATCCCATGCGAGTTTGATTTATAAATACATTACTCAAAGTGTTTTATTTTCTCTTTCATTTACTGTTAAATGGCTGCTAATATATATGGCCTTCAAACAAGGTCGAATAAGAAGCACATATTTGAAAAAGGTCTTTCTTCTGAATACATGTTTAGTCTTTAAAAGATAAACATCTTGTTTTGAGCAATACTGAAAGTATAGTTTAATAAGTACATTTTTAATGATCGAACAATTCAACTTGGTGGGTTTTTTTCAAACAGTGACAGTTATTTGAAGGTTATAACACCAAAAAAATATTTGATTCAGGAAATATGTGCCACTTCCTCTCATTGTGCTTATGCGTAATCACGCCAAACACGTCCTTGAAGACATCTGATAACAACATATTTGACGGGCCTGAGATGTCTGAAGGATCCCTCGGCCTATGGCAAACAAGAGGCCTTGGAACATTCCATGAAAAAACTTTCAAGCGAAATAGTGACAGAATATCAAAGCAATCCATTGAGAGAAATTATTAGAAACCATGGAGCCAACAAAAAGCACCCCAAGCCAAGTGGGAACTGATCTCTGCATGGTTAACTGTTGAAAGATCAGCCAAATGTGATGCACAGGGTTTTTCATTCCAGTGAATAATTTTGTCAATTAGTAGAGGCTCAATGAATTAATCTGGTGTGGCAACCCTGTGATGTCACACTAGACAGGCTCTACAGAGGACTGTGCGAATTTGCTCAGTTTTCTAATCAAAGATTTTTTTTTCCCCCTGTCTGCCTGGGTCTATCGCTCTCCTCTGGGTAACTGCTATCACTGCTGAGAACGGCAACTAATTGGAAGGAACTGCTTAAAAATCAATGAGTAATAGAAAAAAAACTTTTTCAAAGTAATATAAGAAATAAGCCTCTGCCATTAGAGAGAAGCACAGGAATCGAATGCTAAAAGGAGTTGTATAGTTGGAGTACAGATGTCTATTAAAGGACAGTTCTCTATGGGTGAAATAAATGTCAAGCGTCTTGTGTTAACAGGTGTGTCTGTGTCGTATGATCGTAATGATACGGTATGCCAGAAGGATAAGCCGAAGGATTCACAGCTGAAGTAGTGGATGTTACAGGTTTAAATGTGTATCACACATTTTTCAGTAACGTAAAGCACTAGATTGTGTGCTATCTGGGCAATTAGCTGAGGAATAGTATCAAGAAATCATTAGCTTTTACATTGAAACACAATATAGGTGATAACAGATTAGTTGTTACAATGAACAGCAACAGCAGTACATTCATTTTTCCTTCCTGTGTTGGGGAGCAACTCACTAAAAGTAATAATAATAATAATAATACAAGGAGCATTCAAACATATTTGCCTAAAATTTCTAACTTATATGTTTGGAAGTTCAATATATTTCCGTGAATAAGTTTGCCAAGATTTCAATCTTTTCAAACAGTTTATGTAAATGTTAATGTCCTTGCAAATCATGAATCATTTAAAATATTGATGTACCATTTAACTATGCAAGCTTGTTTCCGCCACTGAATAAAAATAAATAATTGTGACTTTTTAGCTCACACTTACAAGACATGAAGTCAGAATTTTGAGAAATAAAGTCGCCATTGCGACATATAAAGTCGCAATTCTGAGAAATAACGTCACAATTCTGAGAAGTAAAGTTGCAATTGCGAGATATAAAGTCGCAATTCTGAGAAATAGACGCAATTGTGAGAAAAAAAGACTTTTTGCGACTTTTATCTCACAATTCTGACTTTTTTCTCACAATTGCGAGTTTGCATCGCGCAATTCTGACTTATAACACATAATTGCAAGTTTAAATCTTGAAATTCTGACATCTTTTCTCAGAATTGTGAGATATAAAGTCACAATTGCAAGTTATCAGGCCAATTCAAAGGGGGAAAAAAGACTAACCTTTTCCTCCTGAGAATATTTAATATCTCACAATTCTGACAACATGCAATTTCGACTTTATATCATGCATTTGTGACTTTATAAGACGCAATTGCGACTTTATATCAATCAATTCTGACTTTATATCTCTCAATTCTGACTTTGCATCACGCAATTCTGACTTTATATCTCGCAACTCTGACTTTATACAACGCAATTACCTTTTTATTTTTCATTAAGTGACGGAAACAAGCTTCCATACTTCCGTGTGGTGATAAAAAGATTCTTTTCAATCAGTCAATTGGTTAAAAAAAATGTATTAACAAATACTTTTGAGTCATTTTGAGTGGTGAATTGGTTCAAAAAATGATTCCCTTTGAACCGTTAACTGGTTCAAAAAACGGTTCAACAATTGCATGCAACTGGTGAATTAGTTCAAAAATGACTCGTCAAAAAGTGAATCGTTAAAACAAATATGAATCATCAATTCTTCTACTTTCAAATTTAGTGGACATTTATTTGTTCAACTTCAATCCTAATCAAGGGTACTCATTAATTTGTACCAAATAAATACTTTCAGAATTAAATATTTTCAAAACGTTATTGCTTTATTAAATAGCTTTGGTAAAGTTTGCTACTTTGTGTACTTATTTAAGGCTAGAAGTAGTTTAAATGGATAGTTCACCTCAAAATCCCCTTTCCCTCAACCCATATCCCACCAACACTATTCTTTCTATTCCCAACTCAATTAAACATCCTATCAATTCCCCTTATCCTATACATATCCCCTACCTAATTAACTATTATTTACAAACAGTAACATAAACAAAATCTGATTGCTGAAGTTCACATTAATATAATCTATGCAAGCAATAAAGGTAAACAGGACTGGTTTGATCTCTGTAACGAATGGGCTCACGCTTGAGACTCAACTCGAGCTCTAAATCACCCCTATGGACCTAATTATGGAAATAAATATGGAGTGGAAAGAGTGAAACTCCTGTTCATACTTAGCTTTACATTGTGATTGCAAGGGTATATGAACACGCTCCCACTCATACATTTATTTTGTGCGAAGTTCAATCTGGAACATAGCATCTTGTGCTTTTTGCTCCAAACTGCAATGAACATTTAGCATTTATCTTAATGACTAATGACCAAATGCGTCTAATGTGCTTCATCCCACTGGCGCAATGGTGTGGCCAAAGCCATGAGATGCTGTGGCTGAGGTAAATAATTAGTGGTGGCGTGAGTAATAGTTACGTCAGCATCTTGACCTTCCCAGATGTTCAGTGCAATAGCCTCGCCCAGTGGATCTAATATTTAAAAAATGACACGAGTAGCCGCATCGCAGTTAGATTCAGTGTTTTTTAGAGGTGACGAGGACACGGTAAGTGCAAAGCATGTCCCGTTTCTCTGTTTTTGTCTCATTGAATGTCAGTGTTTATGTAAAACCGCAGCTTTCAAGCCCTGCTGCATCTCATTAGCTTTCAAGATAAAATCCGAACCAAGCCGTCTGGATGCAAAGGAAGATTTGAAGGAGAACAGATAGCGTGCTTGCCCCCATTTGTTTTGCTGGCTGTTATGACCTCATCGAAGAGAAAAAAAATGGTAAAAGGGAGAATCTGATGGCTTTCCTGCCGCATTTCCGTTTTTGAAGGACAAGGCATAAGTGCTGGTGTGTAAACAGCTGGCTGAGGCTCATGGAGAGCTGGTGTCTGCTCTAGGGCTTATCCCTCTCTCACCACAGTAGGACAAGCTGGTTGTTGAACAAATATGCAAAGTTTGTCAGGCTTGAGCTGGTGGCTCCATTTCTCAGCCCACTGGCTGCCTTGATTTGGGACTTCACCCATCACAAAGGATTATACAACTGCAGCAAATTCCTTCATAGTTTTATGGAAAAGTCTTAATCCGGAATCCTCTGGCATTGGGGATTGGGCATCGTTTAGGGAGGACGAACTTGAATGAATTGTTTAATATTTGGAATTTGTAATCTGTAATCCTCCAAAGGCTCTGTCAGGGAAGAAAACGCTGATTCAAAGTCTAGGGTAAACTTTCTGAAAGAACTTTGGGAGATGGTCAGGGTTGTCCTAGCATGGAGTGTCCTTCATTTACACGTTCTTCACCGCTGAACAACTAAACTTTTTGTTGGAGAGATGTTCCAACAAAGCAGAAGGATACAGGAGGTGTATTAGCCCAAGAAATGCTGGATTACTAAGACAAAAAGTTAAGTGAGATTGGAGACGTTTGGAGAATTTGCACCAGTTTCTCTCAAGTCTTTGTCAACACCTTTAGAAACACAAAGATGAGTGATTTAATTACATTTTAGAGAAAAAAACACCTTAAAAATTCACTATATATACTGTACCATTGCAGTTGAAGAGTTCAGATGCTAAATGCCATTTGAAATTTTCTTCTAAAATGATCATTTTATATCAAGCTTGTATATTTAAGCTCAGTAATTTCACTTAAATGACAATTAATCGCTAATTAATGGCACTTGGAGGCTTTTGCATCTGAACTCTTCAGTTGTCTTTGGTAAAATTCGCAGTATTTTGGCCATATGTCAAAGGTGTGTTAATGTTTCACTCCTTTTCTCTCAGCAGACTGCTTTGTATTAAGTGATAGGAACTAAGAAAAAAACTCAACTTGATTTGACTTGGTTTCTTTTATTCTTAAGACATTTTACACTAGCCTATTTGCATTCGCAAAGTCTTGTAAACTCTTCTATGATGTACACGTTTCTGCCAAGTCACGTGGTACAGTACAACCAATCCGCACAAATATCCAGGAGAAAAAAGAAAAAAAAAAGGAAATGCTGTGTGTAAAGCTCAGGAAATCTTAAAAATATCAGATCATTTTACCTTTTTATGACACTGAAAGGTTAAGGTTGTAAAATGTCATGTGGATCAACCCGCCAGGAAAGATGATCATTTATAAACTAATTTATTCATAAGGTGCAAGGAAAATGTTATTTTTACCCAAGGGTTACACTACATGGCATTTTTGTAGTAAAAATATAACATAAATACTAGCAGTAGATTTGTAAGACCTTGCAACGTGTTCAAAACTAGATTTTTAGAAGATTTTTCCTTTATCATAAACACTAGTATTTGCCATTGACTCAAATGCTTGCAGCATACAGTATGAATTTACCATGTTTACATTCCTTCTGTTTTACAGAATTCCTGAAATGGTCCACCAGAAAGCAATGCAAAACATGCAAATAAACACTATGAATTCTTTCTGGCTCATATTCTAATCATGTAAAGCATTGTATACAAGCATCATCTAATTCAAAATCTTCAAAATCTTCCAAAGAGGAGATTCTTGCTCTTGTCTCGAAACGCCACACCTCGGTTTAAATTATCGGAGGAGATTGGTAACCATGGAAACACTACCCTAAGACGCCAAAGCCTAGTTTTCTCTGCCTCAAGACTGATTCAACAGGTCCCTTTCCCTCCGAGGTCTTGATGCCAACAGCTGTTAACTGGCCCCATCTGAATTGGTAGAGTGCATGACGGCACTGGACAGAATGAGGTAAGTGATAGAAGTCAACTATGTAATCTATATGACTGCCCAACCCTTCACACATCTGTATGGATACAAATAAAGAATGGCTACTACCTGTGCTCTCATATGACTTTCTGAAAATAGAGATATAGAATCTCTCTCACACACACACACAGTCTTATTAAACAAAGGCCATCTGAAGCAGGAGGAAAAAGAACCCATTTAAATTGAACTCTAAGAGTTTGACAGGATTGTGAAGAGGCAGTAAAGGCCTAATGAAATTCTTCATATGGAGATTAAAACACCTCCACAGCTCAATCTTGCGGTTCCCAAACAGAGCTTCGAAGTGCAACCTAAAATAACAGCGTCTATTACCAATCAAAAGCTGCTAACCTTAACGTGGAGGATTTACATAATCTCCCACCTCCAGTCGCAAACTTGTGCTCGTGCAGATTCCTCCCGCTCGAGGTCATGGATAAACACGGGCCGGTGTGCACTTAATGTAACGTAGCAGAAGAATCACAGCCGCTCTTTCAACACCAAGCTGTGAGCACCGAGTCTCGTCAGGTCTTTAAAGAAGCCGTAGTTTATACTTTATCAGCATTTTATATTTCCCCCTGAAGTCCACTTATATTGTTAGATAAGGTTTCATGCACCAAAACAGCCATAATTTCGTTTTATATGACCACTTACCTCCTTTTTGACCTTTAGAATTAAATGTGCTTTGAAGTCTACACATAAATTGTTCCTAATACATGATAGATATTGAAACGGGTGTCTTGAGCAATTGGGCCTGTCTCTGTGACTGCCTTTTGCTCGGCAAACATCAAAACAAGAGTCAAGAGGGCGGCCCAAGCTTTTTGGCCAGAAAACCAGCCAATCAGAAACACAATGTGTCAGTGATCTATTTTGTGTTTTGGGATTTTTGACATGTGGAAATCATTTGGTAGGGCATGTCTGTGGAGGATTTTAGGTAAAGGGTGTGAGGTTGAATGGTCAAAGCTAACAAAACAGCCGCACTTTTAAACAAAATTTAAAAGATTTTATATGCAAATGATCTCTGTTATAATGACTGACCTATTTGCATGTGAAATGAGATCTAGTTCATTCAGAGGCCAAACAGCTGAATACTGAATAAGTGTTCGTCAGTCCATATTTGACCCAACTTTAAACCCAAAGTTGGGTCAAATATGGACAAACCCAACTGTTGGGTTAAGTGTTCTATTTAAATTTTTAACCCAACAGATGAGTTTGTCCATAT
>JAOTRC010030296.1:0-13489 GCA_027497675.1 Cyprinella lutrensis
ATCAGTAACCAGACAGTTTCTGGTCTCATTGACTTCCATAGTATGTTTTTTTCCTACTATGTAAGTCAACGAGACCAGAAACCGTCTGGTTACTGATATTAGTAACCAGAGAGTTTAAGAAGTAAGACTATTAGTAAGAATATCAGTAACCAGACAGTTTTCGGTTTTATTGACTTTCATAGTATGTTTTTCTTTTCCTACTTTGGAAGTCAATGAGACCAGAAACCGTCTGGTTACTGATATTCTTCAAAATATCAGAAAATCGGATGTATGGATTTGAAAACGGTAAAACTCAACTGTTTAACTCGGGGGGAGTATCCATTTAAGCTTCGTTTAAATGGTTTTAGTTTGGACATTTTTATGCAATTCATGACTTCAGGACGATAATTTCATACTTAGCTATAATATCTGAGTCCTATTCGATCTATTTATTTTATTTTCTTGTCAGAAACAAAGCTGCTGCCTACTAAAGCGATTTCGTGTTTCCGGTAGTAAATGTTGTGTTATGTTTCCCTCTAGTGGTTAGATGCTGTATAGCAATAAATGGCAATGCAGCGATTCAACACAAAAACAGATTAATCATTGATGGGCTGCTTCAAATAACAGCTTTGATTAGCCAGAAAGTTCAAGGAACTTTGAAAAAAATTCATATGATGCATATCATACATATGATGTATGATGTGCATCATATCAAGCATACAATACATATGATGTAAATTACTTTTGAAAAAAAAATTAACATTGAGATTTAATGCACAAAGTTAGAGAAGATAAGAATAAAATTCAAGGCATTGTTTATTTCAAAAGTTAGATTCACAGCTCCATCATGTCAACATTCAGTGGTGCATAGTATTTAGGAAGTTTCAAAATATGGTTAAAAAGAAAACACTCCATAGATCACATGTACCTGGCTCAAGGCTCACAATTAAATAAAAATCTAAATAACAACAAACATAGTCAGTGATGTATTTTTTAAAAACTATGCAATAACCTAAATTATTGTATCATTTTCAAATCTTTTTTTTTTTGGTTGATATTGATATGGTTGCATTAAACACAGCAACAACAACAACAACAAAAAGAATTAAACTCCTAGTTTTGAAATGAGTTTGGTAACAAAATGCCGAGGTTCACAACGGCAGGAAGTGAATAGCAAGAAACAGCTTCAAACAGAGATACAGATTTGGAAAGAATCTACAGGATCAAAAACCGTATCATAACCGTTTTATAATGTTTGAAAAGCACAGTTTTTGACATAAAAAGATTTGCTTGAATCTCAAGAGAACTGTTTAATAATAATAATAAGCTAGATGATCTTTTTTAACAAATATAAAGGCAGGGGAATAGACATATGGGAATGAAAATTAAGTATTATACAAGGTTAGTACTTTACATCTGAAAAAGTCATGATAGTATTTATTGTCCTAGATTTAATTCATTTTGGGATGAAAACTGACCTTGACATTTCTTCACGTGATTCATCTTTAAAGGGATACTCCACAGTCATACTCATACTCCATTGGAAATAGACTGTTTCTAAACCAGATAGTTTCTGGTCTCATTGACTACCATAGTATATATTTTTTTTCCTACTATGGAAGTCAATGAGACCAGAAACTATCTGGTTAAATATCCAAAATATCAGAAAATCGGATGTATGGATTCGAAAACGGTAAAACTCAACTGTTTAACTCTGGGGGAGTTGTAAAATGAGCCTATTTCCAAAAAAGTGGAGTATCCCTTTAATTTAACAGTGGTTTATGCATTTGCGTCATTTTAAAATAACCTGGCTTTCCCTATCGTATGTAATTAGAGTAAAAGAATGAACCTAGCATCTCACCTTGTATTCAGTGTGATTGTACACACAGACGTCTTTGCGAACTGGTCAGAAAAATAAGTAATATTAGAAACTGCTTACTAATTCAGTTCAGTAAATCCAGACACATATGCCTATTTAAATTCAATATGCCCATTGAATTTACGTGTAAAGTATGTACTGTAACAGCAATAATATGAACAATTACTGGTTTAAATGTAGATGAATTAAAAATCTGAGACTTACCACAGGGTGGACAGCAACTATTATTCGGCGTATTCGCTGACAACTCAAATCCCACATCACATTTCTTCTGAAGACACAGCTCAAAATCACACACTGAATGGATTGAGATGAAACAGTGAGTCATTTAGTCATGTTGTTTTAATTTGCTATTCAGAATGACTTAAAAACAATTTTCATTTGGACTAACCACAGGTTGGACAGCAGTTTTCAGTTGTTGTTTTGTATTCTTTGCCACAGGGTTCAATGGTGGGACACTGAATCTTTTCTTTCGTAATACCAAAGGTGTCACTGGAGCAGCTGTATCTGGTACAGTTGAAGGTCCATGTATCCCCGGGCTACGAAGATGATCATTATTGACAGTTAGTTAATGCTAGTTAGTTAATGTGACTACTGTAGTTAATGCAATCCACAACAGAGACATACCAGTCTGGGTAACCCATCAGGGCCCATACAATCTAAAGGAGGGATTAATACAAAATTAACAAAATTATGGCATAAAGAGCCTTAATCTATAAACACAGACAGTAAATAAAGTAACTTTTCTTACCGCAGTTAGATGTACATTTATCCGTCGTTGAACTAACTCGATATGTGTTGTTAGGACAGAAACATCCTTCCATGAGTGTGTTTTGACAATCTTTGCCTTGGCAATCTTTCTCCACAAACTTATCATTGTATCTGGTATTTAAATACAATAAAATAAAGTCACATACTGTACTATTTGGAGCATTTAGTATTACATTTACTCCACACACAAAGATGATGTTATGTCACGACTAGAGATTAGACCATTACCTGGTACTGCAAGTTTTTTCTATTTTTGGTCCACATGCCTTGTAGACTTTGTTACTCGGGCACTTGTACTCTGTTGTGGAAACCAACAATTAGTAAATTCATATCAACACAACATCAACATAATGAATTGCCACAGTTGAGGAGTATTAAAGTGGAGTATTAAAATGAAAAAATGCCTTAAAAATACTGAAAGAATAGACTCTGTTATAAAGTACTGTGATGGTGGGTTAATTTAGCTGTTTTACCGCATAGCCCTTTGAGGTCAGCTGAGTTTCTCCAGTCCACACAAACAGACTGCAGGCCGCATTGCTGTGCATAGGCCTCTAGGCTGATACATGCAACAGACTTATTTTGAAGGGCACATACATCATATTTGCATGCCTCATAATAGCTTTGATATGGAACAACCCCATGGCATTTTTCAAATAATCTGTGAAGAAAATGCAAAATTGTGACGTTCAAAATAGCAACTTTTTTTCCCAAGAGATACAAAATTAAATAGGACAGTTCACCTAAAAGTGAAAATCTGGACCATTTTCCTGCAGTTTAGCTCCAACATTGATCAAAATCACCTTCTTGTAATTTTTGATTAATCCTGAAGGACCTTAATTAACTTGTTGAAGTGTGTTTGATTAGGGCCAGAGCTAATTTTTTCCTGGAGAGTGGTCCCAAGATTGTTGTGTTTCTTTGTGTGATGCCTGCTACAGAGTGTGCGATTTCAGCAATTGAGATAATTACAGACCACACTGTACGACATAGATCTAATAACCTTGGGTACGACATGTATAGACTGTACAATGATGACTGCTATTGAATCGTAGTCTACGATGCAAGTTAGTATATAAGATTAAAACATCATCAGCATATGCTAGTGGTAATAGAATAGAGCAAGATGAATCGCACTTTGGCAATTGTGGTTTTATGTGTGCTTAAAAAAGAGGAAGCGAAAGAAGAACATATTGACATGGTCATGGCTATGGAGACTTGTATTTTTTGTTTGATTGTATTTCACTTTCATTAATGCATTGTTTGTAAAATTGTTTTATTTGATGTTATTTTTGTAAAGCGCTTTGAAATGCTACTTATAAAGGCACTATAGAAAATAAAGTTTATTATTAATATAACATTTGGAACAGTTTTTGAGTCAGAGCAAGTATGCAGTTATGATTACATTTTGAAAGATTAAAGTTTTGGTTTTGCCTTACTTGCTCTTTATGAGTTCACAGGAGTTGTAGGTTTCAGATGAACAACTTTTATTATTTGGAGGTACATTAGGAGGAGTGCATCCTGGGGGTACCATCCAAAACTGCGCCATGTGTTCACAAGATTTGTCAATTGTTCCGTTAGGGAGTCTGCAGTCATTTGCTGTGTTATTGTCACAAACCCCTTAATAATGTTAACAGAAAAAAATACAGAAACATTAGACATGCAGTTCAACAAGTCACACTATTTAGTTAGATAGAAAAACTTTAAGGATACTTAATCAAATCGCAGACACAGTCACCAGATAGTTTAAATAAACAAATAAACATTCAGGTGAAGTCTTGAGATACCAATCTTTGTAGTGGATAAAATCAAAATTATTTATCATTGTCATTTTACACTAAAGGGATCTGAGATCTGTACTTACCACACTGTCCCTCAGTATTATGATGGAAGTATGAGAATGGGAGTTTGACAATAACACCTAGAGTCCCGACTATAATCTCAACCTTAATATCAGATACATTCACGAGCACTGTAATGCCAGTAGTGGTAATGATTATATCTCCCAGTTGGATTGTTGGCTTCATCTCTGTATCATTAACAAAGACCTGTGGGAAACAAGGCATTTTGGAGTTACGATGAAAATCATATTCTGAAATATTGTTATTTTATAATTTGTCACGAACAACATGAGAGCACATTGTGCGCACTTCATTTAATGGAGACAAAGTCTGTTACATTTGTGGACAGCAAAGAAAAACAATGATAAATGATCTACTAAAAAAGAAAATTAAAAAAAATGTATATAATGCATACTTCAGAAAGCAAAATAAGTCATATTTTAAAAGGAAAGAGAAAATTATATCTAAATAAGGCAGATGCTAAAACAGATGTTATGTGACATACCCATATTCTAGGTCAATCAGGAACAAAAATGTGAAGGGTGTAAGAAAATATAACCCATTTGATTACATATGATTTCATGCGAAATGAGGATTTCATGTACGTGTGAATAGAAAGTGACTGTAAGAATATAGCTAAAAGCATTGAAAATTCCCATTTCCAGCATCAAGGCAATAATTAAGAAGGTCCATTTAATTAAAGATTAAATCTGCCTGAAAGAGGATGTAGGCCTATGTACAGTTAATTTTGTTTTAATGTAAGGCGTGGAGGATCGTTTGAGTGGCCAAAGACTCTCCAAGGATCACAGCTGGAGAATTGCGTCAGAATCTAAAAAAGCCTAAAAAACAGCTCCTACATCACCGCAAGTTGTTTAGAAGGGTTTAAAAAAAGGAAGAAGGAAAAAACAGGAAGTCGTGCAACCACTGTTTAGACCAGCGAAGAAGAAAACGCGCGTGCGTGCGTCCTGGCATAATGTCTGCAGTTTGGCTGTATTATGTATTTCAGACTGGACCATGCCAGCCAGTACAATTGCTGTATTGCATGTATCATGCAATACAGCAATTTCGAGGTGTAGAACAAGTATTAGAACCTTCAACATGAGTAACTTAAGCATTTGAAGACCCGTCAACCCGTAGAACACGATGGCAGACGGAGGATGAGCCGCGTCAGAATCAACAATCTCTAAAAGCTTCATTAAGACTATGTTTACACGGAAACGACTCTGAAGAGAAAATACAAAAGTGGCGTTGCGTTTTCACTTTTTATTCTGCGTTTAGACGAGCAGTTTGGGTGTGAAATCCGTGTGCAGATGATGACGCAAAAGTCTGTGAAATTCAATGTAGTATGCACTCCAGGCGGCTAGTGCATACTACAACACCAAGCCCACGCGCCTGCATACAGCCTTCACTTTCAAGCAGACCTTTGCGTTTTTACCATTTACACGGGAACGCGGTGGTGGAACGTTTTAAAGATTTCCACTCTGTAGGGTGGTTCACTTTGTTTGCGTTTTTAAGCCCCCAAAACGCTGTCGCCGTGTGAAAGGCACATCTGATAATTTTTTTTACGTTTTCACCCGTGAGTGTTCTCGTGTAAACAGGGCCTCAAACGAAGAGAATTGTTTTCAAAAGACAGCGAACAATAAATATAACCAACAACATGGAAGTTAATGAGCTTATTATTCTGGATGACCAGCCGCAGTCCAAACTTAAATGTTGTTTATTTAACAAAATGGTTTATTGATCTTCAGTTATAAAGAGATTATTTTCTTATAATATTCATATAATCTTTTTAGATTCCTAGATTTATTTGTTGCACTTTTTTATATATATTGTTATTTTGTAAAACTAAAATACCTTTTTTAGTTTACAGTATTAGATGTGTAGCTGCATTTTAACTTCTTTTTCACTTAAGATAAATATAGCTATGAATTGTAATTCAGATAATAAAAATACTCTAGTTCACTCTATGTATTTGTTCATGTTTAATTTAGGGATAAGTTTGAAGCACACCATAATAGTTCTGTCAATTCATACAGTGCTAGAATGAATTGCAGCTGAATAGACACAGGTATCGGATCGGTACTCAGTATTGGCTGATACCCTGAGTCCAGGTATCGGAATCGGTATCGGGAAGAGAAAAAGGGTTTCGGAACATCTCTAATTATAACACGCAGATTTGGTTCTCACAATAAATGCTATTTTTATTTCTTGATATTTTTGTGGAAGCCATGATACACTACTATTGACAAGTTTGGGGTAACTACTATTTAACACACAAAGAAAAGGAATTGTTTTCGGAACGCTGTGCCGTGCCGAAATACAACTCGCGCAACATGACATCATGACTTTTGCGTAAACATACACACCACTTTCAAGTCAAGTGGCGTGTTATCTATACACATTTTGAGCTATCTGCGTGTATGCGTCTATGTCCAAACCGCTAAATGCTAAATGAATCCGCGTGTATGTACACGCCGTTAAATGTCCATGCGAAACAACGCAAAATGTATATCTACATCTAGGGAGCGATATTTTTTTCCTAGGATGGAAGGGGAAGACTCATAAATGTGATGGGTAGGTTTAGGGAAGGGGTTGAGATAGGTCATATATTTATACAGTAATGTAACGTTAAGTCAACGGCATTCATAAACACACTGAAAAGCGATTATGCGTCTTGATAGCACGCCAAAAATGGAAATACGAATTGGCGTGTCATACACACGCTACTTCATGAGATCAGTCTGGTTGGAACTAAACTCTGTAGGGTTGTGGCCCTCCAGGAACTGAGTTTGACACCCCTGACTTAGAAGAATCTCATCTTTGAAAGAAATAAAATGAGCCAATGGCAAGGAAATGTCATGGGTCTGCAGAATTTGCATGGCATAACTCCGCCCCACTGCGTGGGGATAAAAGGAAGGTGATATCGTTCATGAACGATTTTGTAATTTTGAACGAATCTTTAATATGTACTGATAATGTACTTAATATGTATGGGTTCTGAATATGTACTGGAAACAGAAATGATTAGTTCATCTCTCGAGTTCGGGTTTGGGGCGAGTCCGAATCTTTCGTTCTTCTTGTCAGTCCCACAGAGCCTATGCTGTCAGTACCGGAAAGAGAAATGATTAGTTCATTCGCGTCTTCGGGTTTGAGTCCTTCGTTATTTTGTCACATGAATTGTCACCGTATTGAATAGCCTAATGCACAAACTTTTTACAAACAAGCACGTAGATGATGTACAATATAATAGTAGTTAATTAATGTATAATATATGACAAAACACACCACAAATGCACAATATAGAAAAGAGATGGACCAGGATAATAAGATGGAACTTTTATTTTTCAGATAATGTTTATTGCACATATTTTGTATTTTAATGCCTAAATATAAAACAATGTACATTCAGACGCAGTCAATAATATGAAACTAATGTTGTATGACTCAAACCCGAAGACTCAAATGAACTAATCATTTTTCTTTCCCGTACTGACAGCATAGACTCTATGGGACTGACAGGAAGAACGAAAGACTCGGACCCGGCCGAACCCGAACTCGAGACTTGAAATATGAACTAATCATTTCTCTTTCCGGTACTGACAGCATAGTCTCTATGGGACTGACAGGAAGAAGGAAAGACTTGGACCCGACCGAACCCGTTCTCGGGAAATGAACTAATCGTTTCTCTTTCCGGCCCTGCTGTATCACACACGACATGGCCCAGGAGACAGCACAGATCAGAATTAGACACTGACGAGTCAACAGCTAACGACTCGAGACATGAGAGGAGGAGAACAAACCTGATAAATATGAAGTTGCAAAGGAAAGAACGTCTCTGATCAGGAGGTGAGGTGAACTAACAGAATCAGACTGCAATAACCTAACCTGAACTTGAGACCCAGCAACTAATCAATTAATACAGTTATTCAAGTTGCTTATAATTTGGCTTTGGCTACATTACCCCATAATTATTTATACTATTTTTTTCTTTTTACAAATGTAATCAAGATTTTCGTAAGTACTAGATGTTTTGGGTTATTTAACATGCCATTTTAAAGGAGTCATAACCTAGTATTACCTTGGATACCCACGCTCTATTATGGTATTTCAGGCCTTCTAAAAAAGAAAAGTGGAAAAAAATAAACACAGAGCTCCTATGACCCTTATTTCTAAATGCATTATTGTCTCGCGAGATCTGATGCGATATTTTGGCTGTCGTGGACGGTAATTTTAATAATGCAAATGAGGGGCGCGTTGATTGGTGGCAGGAAGGAGGGGGCTTGACACCGCAGATAACTTCAGCATATCATTCCAAAATCACATCATGGCGCAAGTTGTGAATGAACCCGAACTGGCCGTAACCTACGGAATTTAACCATATTTGAGCCAGACTCTGAACCAGAGCTGGAAACGGAAGATATTGAGTCAATAGAAGGACGTACAGCAATCATTTTGACTGAGACATACATTAACTGTGTTTACTCAGCTCTTACAGTGATTTTCTGAGGTAAAACTGACGCTCCAACTTTTGTGTGATGTACAATAAACTTTATTAAACTCATCAGTATACGTTTGATCATCTTAAATTAAACCTGAGGTAACTTAGCGCTGTTTTACTTGCTCTAACAGTTACATTATCACACTAAACTGCATTTGAGTGCGTTGAATGTTGTTAGTTAGGTTGTTTGTTGGGTGTATGACACTAAGCTAGATTAACATTAGAGAATAACATACAGATCATATTCTAACTTTTTTAGAAGTTAGAAGATTCTAACACTCCCATTGCCTGCACACGGTTTGCAGTGAAACCAGCGCGAGAAATCATGGAAACGAACGGAACGTCTGCCAGAAAACACAAGGATGATGAAGAACGAACGGAGCCAGAGCAGGGAGCATAGACTGAAAAAAGGAGGGTGTTAGTTAGTAAAGTAAAGTAAAAAGTTAAGACAATGAAATACCGGTGAAATGCCCCTACCTGAATTTATCATTAGGTTTAAGTTTGGTGAACTTTGCCAAATCAAGCAACTTCTACTGGTGTTGGTGACCTCTTTGGGGTCAGTGCTTTATCAAATCTACACTAAACATCCACAATGAAAGAGATGTTGTCTAATCAATAACTTCTTTGCAATGGCACTGTAATGAAAAAGAATACATTCATTGTTTGGAAGGTGTGTTTCATAAACGCTTCACATCCACTCCTGCTTTTCTCACCACTGTGCCAGGGTATTGCTAGACTGTTGCTATATGATGAATTCCACCACACTAAACATGATAGATACATCAATCCCTTTATTTTACTCTACTGTTTGAGCTATAGGAATGCCTGATGGACTGTATCAGCAATTATGCAAGATTTTAAGATGGAAGAAATGTGGCCAAAAGCACAATTAAATGCAATTTTCTAGATCCTAGAAACCTCCTAATAACAGAGTTCAAAACCTTCGCTGTCCACGAGGCTGCACAAACAATTGTGTTGACCAGCACATTTGTGTTGGTACACATGCTGAAGGATGGATGTGCACGCACACACACACACACACACACACACACACACACACACACACACACACACACACACACACACACACACACACACACACAGATGCTCTATGAACAGGAGACATAAGTGAGTTTGCAGTTCACATGCACACACCGCCAAAGATTCAGTAGCAGTGAGATGTGTGTGTTAGAGTGTGTGTGTAGGTTAGGAAGGTAATTAAGTCCAGATACTTAGTTTACACAGGATACTGTACTGTGTGTGTTTGTGTGAAACAAAGCAGACAACTGATTAACAATCCAAAATAATTTCATCTAAACCACAATGGCTTAAATGATAAATTGTTAAGTCAATAAACATGATCTCAGCCTTCTTATTAATCTCAAAGAATAATTTCTGACTACAATATAAGAGAAACATCATACATCCATACATACAGGCTGAACAGTATGATTATATTGAGAGCATTCATGTTTAATTCAATCTTTTGGGGTTTAGTCTTGCATTGAGATCTACAGTGCGCAAATGCTAAATGCTTCTAGTTTGTGTGACTGACATTTGGGCACATGATCTGGTCGTCTCTCTTGGTTTGTCTGGCTGTTCTACAACATTTTCTAACCCTAAAATACAACCATAAAACACTAATGCAAATTAGAAAATGCTTTCCCAGAGGAAATATCTTAAATAGTTGCTCCTTCATAACTCAGAGGATTTAACTTAGTTTTCAGTTTTATTCAGCTTAAAGTTGTAACAGATTTTTTTCTGAAATTCCTTAAGAGGGATACAAGTGACAAAAGAGTAAATTGTTGACATTTTTAAAGTACAGACTTATAACATGTTTCTGGATACCAGCTCAAACAGTGTGGTGGAAAATTTGTATTAAAAATGTTTAAGTTACTATTAAGTTTTCTGACTTTTGACTGAAGATTTGGAATTGTAATAAATGTGAGTACAGTTTGAGACATTGTTGACATTCTGTGCTCTTCAGAATTGGGTGTCAAAATGTCCCAGTTTTGATAAAAGTTCCAGTTCTACTAGGTGTTTCCCAAAAAACTGTAAATATTCAGAATTCAGCTGTTATAGAATTCAGCTGTTAGTCTCACAGACTATCCATTGCATTTAACATCCTTTATTTAATGTCTTTGGTGTCTTTTATTTAAAGTGTTTTTGAGTTTTGAAAACAATTTCATAGACATAACTGCAAGCAGGCTCTTTTGGTGCCGAACAGCCCTGTATCATACTCATTTCAGTTTTACTCTCATTAAAATTAAGAAAATTTAAAGACAGCCAGGCCTTCACATCAGACATAACACCGTCAGAACTTTTGAGTATCATCTGTATAGTAATGAAACGCCAGCCATGCTTCCTCCCAATGGGAGCATATATAATGAAAAAAAAAAAAGAATAGGAGCTAAAATGGATCCATGGGGAACACCACATGATAGCGGAGCTGCCTCAGATTAATGTTCACCAATGTTAACTTTACAACTATTGGATAGATATATGTTTTAAACCATTCAAGAGCACTTCCTTTTAAAAAGGGACATAAAAACTGGGATAAATGTATAGCCAAGGGATAATTGCAATTGGTGACAGAAGTTATTTGTTTGGTTACGAGGAAAGCCTGAGCCTGACCTTCCGCACAGGTTGATAGTGGGGAGGAATGGATCTCTGTGTGTCGGCCTGGCTCTTCTGATGCCGAACTTCCCTATAAAGCTGGATGTGTGCTGCATTTCAAACCCTCTCGCTTCCTTTGAGCAGTGGTCCACAGCTGGGACATATGATGGTTCCCCAGGTCAGGTAAACAGGGGAGGGAAATAGCCGGGTATGCACTGAAGTCATCCCCATGTCTGCCTGTCAAAGAGATTTCTTTGCATGCTCAGCTCATGGAAGAAAACGACTCCAGTAGTTTTGGTTTTTAATAGTTGGTCACACTGGATAGGTGACACTAATGGGGGTAGGTTCAAGAGTGCTGGACTTGTTCTGTAGCATGAAGGCGGGATAAGGCATCGACTTTTATGTTCTCGGAGAACCAGAACGCTATGAGATCATGAACTGAAACCTTGTGAAAACCAAAACCCAGCATGCTTGCCATGGATTAATCCTCTTCACAACTTCTGGTGATCTCTTATAACTTTGAATGGATATTTTGAACCCATGAGCCATTGCGGCAACAAGCCCTGTAATATGGAGGGGGCCATTTACCAGTCCATTAGGCAGAACACATTACCCGTAGTGCGTGTTAGGAGAATCAAAGGCCGTTTTCTATTCATCCCACCTCTGTATACTAAAGAGGTTATTGAAGCTGCAGAGGTTGAGCTTCGTGAACACAGTTGCTCCCCTGAGCATCTCTCAGGCTGACGGGACAAGGGGAGGGGGGTATCAATATCTAATGGTGGTGTTATCCAAGGCATGGTAATCCATACATGGCCGTAGTCCTCCATCTTTCTTCTGGAC
Organism: Cyprinella lutrensis; assembly: GCA_027497675.1. NCBI lineage: Eukaryota > Metazoa > Chordata > Actinopteri > Cypriniformes > Leuciscidae > Cyprinella > Cyprinella lutrensis. Next base: position 12,419 of record JAOTRC010030296.1, read on the forward strand.
AAAGAAGAAACTAGAAGTGGTAGATGGGAGGTAGATGTCAGCTTAACTGCCAGGAGTCAATGGTTACCAATGCCATAGTTCAGTTTTGCCTGTAGGAGTTTACTGGAGAAGAAGGTGCATGGATGGACCTTTTCCGGAGTCCCTGGCCACTGAGACAGTACAACACCATTTCCTGTAGTAAATGCGTCCTCTTCCACGACGAAGGAGGATGGATTTGGGTGGACCAAATAGGAGCCGGGATGAAAGCTTATTTCCATTTGGTTAATGCAGCAGAGGGTTGTCGTTCCAACTTAGCATCAGTAGCGGTTCTAGGCACGGGTAAACTGTGCAGTCGCCCGGGGCGAAATTTCTTCATGTCACATGAGGGGCGGCACGAGCAGTTAAAAAAAAAATCCACTGTGCCTCGAAGTTTTTCTATTTTTTATCATTTCGATTCAATTATTGGCAATGGCACCCTGCTTGCTTAGAAGGTGCCGTGCGCAGAAGCGATGTCAAGGGGATCTCCTGATTAGTTCACGTATCGCGTCTTTTGTGTGCTCAAGGTCGTTATTTCAAATCTGATTCAAATAGGTGCACGGGAAGTGCGCTCAATATGCGCTCACGGGAAGCGCGCATAAACTTTTCAGTATGGGAGTGCACGTGGACCCAAACACTTGGGTGTTTTTTCTCTTCTCTGTAAATAAATCTTTTAGCAGAGCTCCAGCAAGCGTTTTTCTGTGGTGGAAATACATTAGCTACTAAAACTTCTTTGTCGTTGTGGAGAGCGCAGTGTAATGAGTGCATGGTTCTATAGCAACGACAGCCATGGGAAAATCGGTAGGAATTTTACTATTAATAATAAAAGATAAGCTACTGTGCATTATAAATGTCAGGAATTTTCTTTATTAACTCATTCTTTTTATAGAGATAATTTAAATGCTGAAATATGAAGTTTATCTTTTTATAAAACCTTTTTTGTGTTAACCTTTTTTTAAGTTTTTTTAAGTAAGATAAAAGACACTCCTTTAAAATAAATCTTTAATGTTATTAACTTGGTGAATCGATTTCACTGTGTATTACGCTTTTTGAACA
>JAOTRC010030368.1:0-13380 GCA_027497675.1 Cyprinella lutrensis
CAGATTACTAGTTTTGAATGAGTGATCTGAAAGGTTTTCAGACCGAAATGAACGGGTCCAGATCGGATCCGGATAGGATCTGCCGCGGATCCGCAATCCTTATCTGTACCGGATCCGTTGCGCTGTGCAAGTGGACTCCGTTCTGAACCTTGTTCTTACCTCCGCGGCAGATCCGTTCCGGAGTCAGTTTGCTATCTGCGAGGCTTAACGTAGTGATTCAAGATAAGACAAAAACACGGTTTGAAAAAAAGGCATTCATGATGCACTCGCTCATTGTATACATTTTGTAAATTCTGGACTCAAAAAAGATACGGACAGTGATTAAAAAAAAGATACCATCAATGTTTACTCAAACTATAATCTCACTACTTCTGTAACGTTCATCATTTGAATGTGTGTAACACATAAATATTGATACTGTGTGATTATAAACCTCTCTTTCTCTCAGCGCAATCTGATTTGAATGTACTAGAGAGTGACTCAGCACGCGCCCTTGTGTTTACATTAAATGCAGCGCGTGTGAGAGCAAATCGCAACTTCAGTGGTGAAGTTTTGTCATTTAGGAACAAGACGGCGTAGGTGTTTCGAAATCTTTTAAAGATTAATCATGCAGCTCTACTCTCTCTCTCTGTCTGCGCCTTGAGGTGAGACGCTAAAGGATAATCTACTCCCAGCACTTAGCCCACATATCGCACCAGAACTGTTTTTGGAACCGAAACTCAGGAATTTTGCACGGTTGGAAAAGAACCGGTTCTCGTTTCCCTACCCTAGTAAACAACCATACACCCTTGCAATGGCCGAACCCAGAAGACGATTCCTTCTACATCGCCGTTAACAAACAGCTTGTTAACAAACAGCTTATCCTCTGCCAACCCACCCGCTCATTTGGTACTTTTGACATGTTTTTACATGTTCAACTTGTCTTATGACGAGTCCCTGGTCCATTTCTACTTTTCTGCTGACATCACAACAGTTGAATCTCCAAGATTTTATGAGTTGCGGGCAAAACTTTTGAATGATATATGATTGTTTAAATGTTTCATTTATCAAGCAGTGCATGCTACCACCTAGTGCCTAATAACTCATTTGTGAATCATCCACAGTTTCTATAAAAGCACCAGATTTAAGTTAGTTTGTGCACAAGATCATTGTAGGTGTCAGTTTTCAACGTTTTCAGGTTTAAATAACATTTAGTTAATGTGATAAGAGTTATTGTCAAAATGGTGATGCATAAACCTCAGAGTCATTTCAGGCTGATTTTCACAGTTTACAAAATGGTACAGAAGTTGCATTTACATTTACATTGCATTAATTCATTTAGCAGACGCTGTTATCTAAAGCGACTTACAAATGAGAACAATAGAAGCAGTTAAACTAACAGTAGGACAACAAACGTAAGTGCTATGACTCCTCAGTTTAATTTAATGGTTTTTTTTTGTGTGAAAGAAGATGTGAAAAAATATAGCTTTGATCCTATATTACAGCCTCTGATTGATGACATCAAAATATTGGAAAGTCATGACATTGATTTGCCTTTTTCATCTGAAAAGGTCTATGACACTATGGGCCCTATTTAAACAATCTGAAACGTATCAAGCGTGAAGCGCAAGTAACTTTGTGGGTGGGTCTTGTGCGCTGGTGTTTTGTTTTAAAAGGGGATGGTCTAAAATAGCTTTATTTATAGGTGTGGTTTGGACGTAACGTGAAATAAACCAATCAGAGCATCATTTAACATGCCCTTTAAGAACAGGTGCACATGTTGAGTGGCGGATTGTTATTATTATGGCAAATTTACCAGGCGCACACCAGGAGCGGTTCACAGCCGAGGAGACCAACGTTCTTGTCAGGGCAGTGAAAGAGAGAGAAAGTTATGTTGGTTCGTGGTTCTTGACGGACAAACAAATTTTTCAGACAAATTATGTATTGTTCATTTTAAATACATATGTGTCTTGTCACTATTGGACAAACAGGTCTGATCCGTCAATAATACTATTAGCCTGAAAAATTTGTGTAAATGTGTATGCAAAATTTAGGCTTACATTTTTTTTACATCTTCATGGATATCACAATGATTTCCCTCAGGCGTTAATATTTATGCATGTTATAATATATGATTTGCAAAATAACAACTGCTGCATCTGTGTTGATGAGAGAATGAAAAACGTTGTGCACCGCTACATTATGGCCAAGCATGCGCGCTTAAAATAGCATTATGAACAACGCGCAAGACGCAGCTGACTTTTGACTAGGGTTTCGCCTCCTTCGGGAGAAAAGAAGTTGTAGGCTACAGTATCATGTGCCATTTGAAATGAGGCCCTACAGCGATGTCACATTTAAAAGAACCAAAACGCTTGAATCTCATAAAAATATGGACAGAATCTGAGAGCTAAGAATATGTACCATATCAAAAGTTATTTTTTCTGTGTCAGTGTCCTCTTTGTCACGATTTTTCTCTGCGTGAGAAAATGGATGTATGGCGTGAAAGCGTGTGAAAAGGGTCCACTACTTGCACAACTACTTCCGCGTTCTACTTATTACATATTGGGAGTTTCCGGTTAGAGATGAAATGAAAAAATGGGATTTTGCCTTCAAAGTAACATTGAAGTCTAAATTAATTACTGACAGACATATTTTCACAAACCTATGTAATAAAGTAGTCAATGAACTAAAATTACCTCTAGATGCTGCTAAATTGTATATGTATTCAATGATTGTCCCACATTTTACATATTGCATTACAATTTTCTCACAAACTGGAAAAACAATACTTGCTCCATTACAAACGCTATATAAACAAACTTAAAGTATAGGATAAAAAACATCAAGTTATCACAATTGTAATATCATTCAAAAACATAATTCTTTTACTTTTGAAAATTTTATATGTTTTGCTAATGTTTGTTTAGTCTACAGACTACATAGTATTAAATAATTTGGCTGAGCCCAAAATTGAAAATTATGGTTCAAAGCAATACAATCATGTATCCATTGATCATGTGAAACTTGTTGTCTGAGAGGTGATTTTTGTGATGATGTTTTTATGGTATATTTATACGTGTTTGTTGATTGTCAATTGTATGTATCTCTTCTTGCCTAGGGTTCCATGTAGCTTGTGTGATGATGTTTTATGTATTGCTGGATTGTTGGTGGTATGTTTTCCTTTCCTGCCCAGGGACTACAGATGAAATTCAGCTTGTAGCTAATTCTGGTATGGCTGAATGCCATACACTCTCCCTGTTAAATAAATATAGTAAATAAATAAATAAATAAATAAATAATTAAAAGTGTTCATCTCACGTCCATACATGAGAATGCAGATTATCACTGCGTTTTATGGATGCCAATTGATTAAAACAACGAATAATGATCTTTGTATTAAGTATCTTGAGCCTGCTGAAATGTTCTTATAAATATATTTTCTTTCCAACTGTTCAATTATGAATAATTAATAGGCTAAATATATGTATCCACTAACCTGCAGCAGGCCTATGTCTTCTTGTTAACAGTATGTTTCTTTTAGCCTACTTATATTCTACACTTTCGTTTACATTTTTTAATGAATTTGACTAATAATATGTATTTCTTGTGTGCATTGGTGCTTTATTCCTATCTTTTAAAAATGGTTGGATGAATGAATGAATGAATGCTCACAAGGTGCCTACGATCAGAACGCATGCAGCTTGAGGAGAATGACAGTCAACTTCAACTCTTCAACTTTAACTAATATTCAAGTCAACTTGAATATTAATTAAGCATTTTGGGCATGAACATGTAAATAGTAAAACGATTGACATTGGAAAATGACACTGAATGATTACAATATTTAATCCAAATAAATAAATGTTCGTGTTTCGTGCTGATGTTATTCATCTGTTCTCACACATTTCAGCGTCGCGGTCACTAGTGTAGATGAACACTGACACCCTGTGGTGAAATAATGGCGTATTTTTAACAGCCACAGCTTTCTCGGATTGGCTTGGTTTGGATTTAAACTTCATTCTGATGAGTTTTGAAAATTCTGCACACGGTAAACATCAGAATATCCCTTCTTCTGTCAATAGAAATGTCCAAAATATAAACTCTTATTACAGACACTCATTTTAGGTGGCGTTTGTTCAACTCATTGACCGCAGTACATTGAAAGCAAACATAACCAGAAATAAGTGATATGGTTTTGGCGAATATGGCGAAGTTCAGTGCAAATGGTCCATTGCGTGAGCCTCACGGCGAATGCGTTAGAGTTAGCAGCTCTGGATAAAGTTACTGTTTGAATATCTCTCAGAAAATGTTTAGTCAAAACCTGGTCTTTTGTCATGAATCAGATGATTTTGACTATGGCTACTTGGAGCGCAAATATCACCCTACAAGGGTTAACTTGGACAGAATAGGCAATAATATAAGACTCAAATCTATCCAGACTCTTTGTCTGGTAAACATCCCTTTGATTTTTGGTGACATTGTGCTAGACTTTTCTGTTGCTCTTACTGCAGATAATTAACATCATATTCTCTCCATCTGTGACACCACTCTGCATTTGAAGCATTTAATAATGGAACATCATGACTTGTTCAAACACTTGTAACCAGGTAGATAACTGATTGCTAAACATCATTTTATGTTACATTACCCATCTTGTATTAGAAAAATTGGACAGTTAAGACAAAGGTGAAGTATGTGATTTCAGGCAAAATACACAGCAAAAAATTGTCTGGAGATTTGTCACCATGGGTGTTAAAATTATCACTTTCCGGGTGAACATACAGGTCCATCTTTGCTAGTGTTAAAACAACACTGACGAAAGTGTTTATTTTTTTAACACTGTGTTAGTGTTTCATTTAATCACTCAAGGTGTTAAGAAATTATTACTCTTAAATACACATTTAACACTTTATGGTGTTTAACGCCAATGTATTTTTTTATGTTGATTTAATCTATACTTATTTTAAAATGGTAATGCAGATGAAATTTTAAAAAAATAAACCTGAAGATATCTTTCCAAAAACCAAGCGACTATGAATTTATTTGAAAATGTATTAAAATTTTAATTTTTCAAATTTGAATAAGACAACTTAACATTGCTAAAACAGAATACACATTCTTTAGGATACATATTAAATATATATCTATATCTGTACCAAGTTTCAAACAAGTTCACTGTTTTTTTTTGTATATTTTAGAAAAATGAATCAGCACCATAGGACACCTGTACATGTAAGCTGATACTTTGTCAAATCATCTGAATGAACATTTTCAATATCATTTTTTGTTTTTTACAAATAACAATAACATCTTTGAATTGAAAACAACATCAATTTAATACAACTCATCAATTTTAAACAGCACCTGGTTTGAAAATACAGTCATTATAATAAAATATACTGTTCCTTATAGGCTAAATAATTACATAAATCTCTACTTTTCAAACAAGTTCACTCTTTTTTTGTAAATTTTAGAAAAATGAATCAGCACCAAAGGACACCTGTACCTGTAAGCTGATACTTTGTCAAATCATCTGAATGAACATTTCAATATAATTTTTAGTTAGTTTTTTACAAACAATAACATCTTTAAATTTAAAAATACATCATCAACTTTAAACAGCACCTGGTCTTAAAATACATTCATTCTGATAAATGAAAATACATTCATTCTGAGTGTTTCAAACAATTTCATTTTTTGAAACTATGTAGAAAAATGAGTCAGCACCATAGGACATCTGTGCATCAAACAAGGAAATATTCCTTAAGTTGTCTTTGTTCACTATCCAAACATGTTGTGATGCTTTGTCAAATAATCTGTAAGCATGGACATGTTCAATGAATGTTGACTCATAATCTTTTAACAACAAGAAAACTTGTTCTCTGAGCAATAATATATTTAGGATTTTACTGAAAACAGGCATTTCGTCAACAATTTCAGAACACACGAAAAGGCCAACTCTGTACTCTGCTCCAGAACATTTTACCCACTTTGTATGTCGAATTTCAGTTTGAGAATCAATACAAAGCTGTTCAGAAATCTCTTCAAAATAATCCAAACACAGAAGTTTATGTACCTTCACTGGTCCTGATTCCAGAGAATTGTAATTCATACATTCCCAGTGATAGGCCACAGCAAATTGGTGTTTTTTTGCCAAAGACACAGTCAAATTCTTAAAGTTCTTTATGCTGTTCTTAAAGAACTTATGTTTGGCCTCGAACCTCATTGACCAAACATGCAACAATGGTCCAATTCTCCAAATACAGCGAGGATAATGCAACATAAAATGATGCTTTGGGATCAAGTTTTTGGATGGTTAGAGCTCCTTAAACAGTTGATGATGGTCTTTAATGAGATGTTTTAAAAACAAAGTCAAACCCTCTGTGACTGAAGGTGAGAACACAATGTTGATGACCTGCAAAAGCAACAGTAACAACTACCAATGCAGGTTTCCCTGAGGAACAACATCACCAAAAATCAGCGGTATGTTTGTTATTAAACAAAGAGTCTGTGCAGCATTCAATCCAATGCCATTACCTTCACAGTCCAAGTTTATTTTAGTTGGCCGATTTGATCTTTCCATGTGGCCATAGTTAAAGGCATAGACTCTGTTGAGCAGCCTTTCTTTTGAAATGAATTTGTTCTTGACCATATAATCGAAGAGAAGTTTTATCTCATACTGACCCACACCCTCTAAAATGTCGTGCATTATATCAAATGCAAAGTTTTCAGATACATTGAAGTATGAGAGTGTATTGAGTAAGCTGTTCCGCTTAATTCCATGTGAAGATATAAGAGTTGGTTCTGCTGAAAGATCAGCATAGTGTTCCTCATTAAGAATCTTTGTTCTTAATATCAGCCGTGGATCATCCTCTGAAAAAACTTCTTGAGACAAAACTTTGTCAAACAAGCATAAGCGGCAGAAATAGTTTGCACTGAACGTCTCCATAAAACCCAGAATTGAGTGAATGCCCAAGTTCTCACCGGTTATTTGTGCAACCGTACCCCTTACAGGCATCTCGCAGAAAGGGACCTTTATTCCTTCTGTCTCTAAAATTTTTATATCGCCCACAAATATTCTATATTGCTTCAATATTGAATCTATTCCATACTTTTTTGCGTCTTCTGAATGGAACAAAGACACCAGATGAATGTTCATTAGAGTTGAATTTACTTTTGGTGGAAGGTTTCGGAGAATGAAATATAGACAACCAAGTTTATGAATTCCTTTTTTTGATCCTAAGGGGTTAGCTGCTTCAAAATCGTCGTAATAGAGTTGAATTTGTAGAGCAAATCTGTGACTTGAAAACAAGGGGTGATTTTTAAAATAAGTTCCATCACAGAAATCTTCAAAAATGTCACTTTGGGTGCAGTCCTGCATGAAATCACACACATGAGAGTTCTTAAAAATAAATTCTAATGTTTTTAGTATTGGTATATAAATAAATTTGTCATTAACCGGGAGTTGCTCATATGCTCCTGTTTGTCTATTTCTCTTGGTATCATACCTAATACCTAAAGGCACCTCAATTGGCTGCACTATACCCCACTTGCTATAGAAATAGCTTTTCAATTTGTGGTCTGTATTTAGAGCACTGAATGGATTATCAAAACTTTCAAAAACATTCTCTAAACTTTCTCTGGTTGAATCATTTTGTGAAACGATGCTTAGGACTTTTTCCTTGAGGTTACACTTTAAATCATCGATGAAGTCTTCTAGGCTTTCTATTGTTGAAGAAACAACAGTATTTGGTACATTGCTTGCCATCAGTTTTGAAATAATTGCAGCACACCTATCCAGGCTTTGAAAGGTTGTAGGTTGCTGTGGGCTATCAGGTGTCTCACATATATTGTCAACATTTGTCTCTTCAATAGAAGGTAACTCTGGAGCCTGTGTTTGACGGCTGGGACCGGCGGTATCCTCATCTTCACAATGGATATAATGTAAATGCTTCCGAAAACCAGAGTAGGTGGTAAACTATAAATTGCATCCCTCTTGTGCACAAATCAGTCTCAGCTTCTTTCCTGGGTACATGCCAAGAGTTAACTTCAGGTGTCGAAACAATTTAATGCTTGTACCCAGCAAAGCCTTGCAAATGAAACATCTTCTCGTCATTTACTTTCCATTGATCTGTTTAGCAGTTTTGCTCTCAACTCTCGAGTGCGTGATGATTGGCTGGATGTGGTAGGATGTATTTTGTAGACTGTTGTCTGGATAAAGGTGAACATATTGCTGAGAGATGGGTCATATTGTGCACCAAAGACAAAATGAGCTTTAAAAAGCTCATCAAAAGCTCCAAGTGAAGTACTTGCTTGACAGGGTATGAGATTCTTGTCGATCACAATGTAGAACTTGAGCACATCTCCTTTGGTTTGTCCAGTAGCCAGAAGATAGGGCTGCCTGTCCTCCACCTCTGAGAGATGGTCCTCCAAACTTCTGCAGGACTGATTAACCATATGAAAATTAATTAAATGCCATAAATTCTAGCATATATTTAAAATCAGAACATAGTACATTTCCCACAAATTTAGAGAAAAGCCTTTGGGGAAAAAAAAACAAAAAAAAATATACATGCTTTCGTTATAACAGTTCACTATTCTTATGGTTAGGATACTAGGATATTTGCTATGCTTAAGAAGAGATCCAGAATATAAGCTAACTTTTTCAAATTTCAGAAGGCGATCAACAGCATCTCTCACACTGATCTTGGCTGCTCTCTTCCTTCCAGAGGGTTGGGGTGCAAGGAGGTGTAACAGCAAAAGCAGGGAGGCTATGTCACTATCCCATTCTATAATAACAGAACACAGAGAGCACATTTCGTTAGCTTTCATAAATACAAATTTAATACGTAGCTTGTTATAGAACAGTGTCAATTACTATTACCTTCACTACTTTTGTCACCATTGTTTTCTTCAGCAGATTTCAGTAGCTGTAGCAGGAATGGAGATGGATTTAGAGTTTTTGCCTCTTTAATCACATTTTCCTTGAAGGAGGTATTCCACTTCTCTAAAAATCTGGATGCTGTTATAAAATCTGTATAATCTGGATGCGTGCGATATATTGCACGATATTGTTATGCGCATCTAATCAGTAAAGCCGGTTCCTTGATTAGTAGTAAATCACTTTCACCGTAATGGAGATCAGTGTCTGCTTTAGTTGGGCTCTTGACCCTTATATTATCACTTTAATATTTGTTTGCCTGGTGATATTGACTGATAACAGTCAAATGATCAAAGGCATCTGTGATCTGATAGTGTTGGTTATGTTATGACATAATCATGCAATGATTTGAAAAATTAAACTTATTTAGATGATTTGGTTAACTTGTGAGCTACAGTTTTGTGGTTGTGCTATATATCTATACGTTCTTAATACCTCAAATATTTAATAAAATATTCTGATCAAATCACTGTCATCTTTATACAGAAACACAGAGATCAATAATCTGCTTGTCTATCTCATCCGTGGTGACATGTTGCCACCAATCACAACTCATTAATGTCTCCCATCATGCATTGCGGTTTGAATAAATTATGATCTGAATTGTCTATGTAATTTACTTTTCCTAGTTGAATATTCTACTCATCACCGTTGTTGAGGAGCTTTGACTGAATCTTGAGGTCTGTGTGTGCCTAAAGGAAAGGTTTTTTTTTAACAACTTTTGAGAAATTTATTATAAAAAAATCATTTAAATAGAAATCTATTTGAGAAGTCTATTATATTTAACATTCTGGACATTTATGCAGAATCTCAGTTATACACTAACCAACAGAATAAATCACAGACATAAATTTCAAATGATGAATGTCATTATATGACCAACATCATTTCGGTATTGTTTATTTTTTGTTCATCTGACAGATATAACTAAGATGCAACAGCATATTAAAATATAAAATTTATAATATAAGTAGTGATGTGACATATGAACCGAAGCGTCGGGGCTTGTGTCGAGAAAAAAGGGGCGTGCCAGATGAAGCCGCGATTCGAGGCTTGTATTGTTAACAGGGAAATCACGTGACTGATGACAAACGAGGCCTCGGTTTGTGTGGATACGTCATCGGTTCAGTCTGAGTGTCGTTTCCGGATAAAGGGGGTTCGAAACTCGCGCCACCTTGTGGGTGTTGTTTGGAGTAGTAGAATCAGTTGTAGTAGAGTCAGAGAGTCGAGAGTCAGAGAGTCAGAGAGTGAGTTACAGTTAGATTTACAGTTACAGTTAGAGTTAGATAGTTGTGTCATCATCATTAGTTTGTTAGGGCTGGATGTCAGGTTAGATTAGTGATAGTATATTGTTATTATTATTTAGTAGTTATATTATAGTATAATTATATTATTTAGATAAGATTGTTTGGATTGCTTTGGATTTTTGGATTTGGACTGGACTGGTTTTTGATTTGGATTGCCCTTTTGGATTTGTTTGCTCTTTGTGATTCTTCCTTTTCCCTTGTAATGGAGCCAGCAAGAAAGAGGAAATCCTCCCCTGTTTGGGAGTTTTTTGAAATGGTTGCTCACAATAAGGTATGTGTATCATTATTATTATTATTATGATTTCACTGTCTTAATATAATAATAAAAATAATAATAATAATAATCACTACGTATTATATTTCACGTCTATTCATTTATGTTTCTAGGTGAAATGCTTGCTGTGCCTGAAGGAGCTGACTTACAGCAATAACACCTCCTCAATGCTCAGGCATTATCGAGCACTGCATGAGCATGCACAGACTACTAACAACAATCCACACAGTAGTCAAAGTAATTAAAAATAATAATAATAATAATAATAATAATAATAAACATTATTTAAATAATGTTTTACGCTCCTATAATACACCTGCATTTTATTTGATTACAGATTCAAAGAAAGAAATGGTGAATGAGGCCCTGGTGAACATGGTTATCAAGGACTCCCAACCCTTTTCCATTGTGGATGATGATGGATTTAGGGAGCTCCTGCATGTGTTGGATCCCACTTATGTGATCCCAACTAGAAAGGTATGTGATTAATAAAGTGGTTCATCAATATTTAAGAAGGTAAAAGTAAGAGTAACTGTATTTATGTCTATCCACAGGCTTTGAAGGTCATGGTTGATCTTAAGTACAAGGAGGCTAAGGAGAAGGCCAGAGAGCAGCTGCAGAACGTTCAGGCTCTAAGCCTTACCTCTGACATGTGGACATCGCTACACATGGATGCCTACCTAGCAGTAACTTGCCATTTTATAGACAATGACAAGCTCTGCACTATTTTACTAGGTGTGCAGCATTTCCCAAACAGCCATACAGCTGAGAACTTGGCTATTGGACATGTCAAGCTCATGGAGGAGTGGGGCATAAAGGATAAAGTTAAGTGCCTGGTAACTGATGCTGCTGCCAACATGATAGCATGTGTACGATCACTAAATGTTAGGCATGCGGTATGCATTGCACATGCACTAAACCTAATTGTAAGGAAATCTTTTGATGACAACAGTAGCTTCAATGACATTCGAAACAAATGTAGGAAACTTGTGACCTATTTCAGAACAAGCACTACAGCAAAAGAGAGACTGGCCCAAGTACAGGAGCAGATGGGGAGACCAGCTCTAAAAATGATTATTGAAGTGGACACTCGCTGGAACAGCACTTACAACATGCTGGAACGTCTGTATCAGCTGAGAGAGCCAGTGGGGGCAGCGCTGGCCTCTCTAAAGACCGACATCACCCCTCCTACAGCCCTGGAGTATGAGGCAGTCCAGGATGTTGTACATGTTCTGCCTCCAAAGTGATTGCTTTGATGAAGATGCTGAATAATTCTTTAACGAGTAAGCTAGAAGGCCTGAAGTCGAATCTAACAAGGCAGCTGGGTGACAGCCTTGTACAGAGGGTCAGGGAACAAGCAGTACAATTAGAATCAATCATTGTGATGACCATACCCACATTATTGGATCCCAGATTAAAAAAAAATGGGATTTTTAAGTCAAGGAAAACTGCAAGAAGGCATATCAAGATTAAAATCAGAATGTGCTACAGTAATCAGAAGTTCTGGTATACAATCTGCTTCCACCAACACACCCCCAGCTCAGCTGCCAACCTCATCACAAGCAGGCCAATCCACAGACAACAGTAAGTACTATATGTCTTTGTTGTGTGAATGTTCACAGTAGTGATTAGTACTCAATGTCCCCAGTCCCATAAGCACAACACTGCACAAAAATATTAACAGTTCAATGCACAAAATTACCAGAAACAATTCTTAACCTTTACCACCCCACACTTTTCTGTTGCACTTTACTTTATTACACTCCCTCCATCATAAGCACTGCACTCAACAGTGTAACTTTTATTGTTCATACTGTCACTATCCAAACCATTTATGAATAATTAATTAAGTGTGTGTGTGTGTGTGTGTGATACAGTTGTCTCTGTAAGGCAGATTTGTAGAAGGATCCGCCGTCACTCGTCCTGCCATATCCACCAACGTCAACTAGCTCCATTACAAGGCAATGACACTCCCACACTCCCGCCGGGCAACTTCACTCCGGATAGGGTGAACCCAATGGCGACGACATGACCTCTTCCTCCGGAGGTAGAGCAGTGCAACTATAATGATCTTTCTTTTTTTGAGATTCATGACTGCTCAAAGAAACATCCGTACATCACTTCTTCGAAAAAATACACAACATTCCCCAGCTGGCTCAAAAGCACGCCCATAGCGTCAAACTTGAGGAACGACTATCAACGTACAAATGAGGGGAGGCGTTGCGACACCATGCGACTGACGTGTCGGACAAGTGGATCTCTACCCTTAACATTGAAATCATTCGCGCCTGATGCGCTATTCGCGTCCGTTGTGAACGTACCATAAGTTGATTACCATTGTACATAATGTCCTATTTGACCTGAGAAGCAGCTCTTAGTTAATGTTAGCTATTTTCAGCATATGTTAAGTTTTCATAGGTTGTGCAAGAAAATAATTGGTGTTGTACATTACTTTATAATGCCACAAAATGGGGTACCTTGTTAAATACAACTGTGACCTGTCATCAGTTAATATTGACACATGTAATAATGAGGGTATTTGGTAGTTAATTATAGTTTGACGTATCTTTGCCCATCCCAGTTTATGTGTACTTAAAAAGTCTTTATGGATGCAATCAGTACAGAAACAGATAAAAGTCTATTTAATAAAATGTATTTATTGAGCAGTTATATACACTTGATTCACAAACATTTTTAAAAGGCATGTAAAAAGATGTACAAATAGACACAAATAATACAGTTTTTCTCAATTGCTTTGGCACATTTTTCGAAACAGTCTTACCATTCTCTAAACTGTGAGTGCAACTGTCACAACTGTTTGCAGGAACTTCAAAACTTTATAGCATGTCTGCAAAATGTAGTCACTCAACCAAAACATC
>JAOTRC010030417.1:0-13308 GCA_027497675.1 Cyprinella lutrensis
ATAAATATATTTTTTTTCTTAAATGTACATGCATGTGTGTGTATTACTATACACAAAATAGTTATACATAGTGCACCCACATATATTATGTAAACATAAACTTTTATTTTGGATGCGATTAATCGTTTGAAAGCCCTACTTCAAATAGTGTTAAAAATTAAATTAAAATAAATTTTAAAAAACTACTTTTTAGTACTTTTATTCTGCAATTGACAGACATTTCTAATGTTAAAAAAAGATTTATATTTCAACTAAATTGTTCATTTGAACTTTCTATTCGTCAAGAAAAAACATTTATCACGGTATCTAATATTAATCACAGCACAACTGTTTTTAAAATTGATAATACGAAATATTTCTTTAGCATCAAATCAGCATAATAGAAGGATTTCTCTGAGACTAAGTGAAGACTAGAGTTATGGCGAGTGAAAAATCAACTTTGCCATAAAATATATTCAGATAGAAATTGGTTATTTTGATCTGTAATGACATTTCTCAATAGTACTGTTTTTAAATAACTTAAATAAATGCAGCTTTGGTGAGTATAATTCTTCCTTTAAAAATATTACAACAATCTAACCAACCCTAAAATATAAAAAACCCCCACAGTTTTTATGATCGATCATTACGTCACTTCCCAGTACACGAGTAATCTTGCTCATCTTTACCTGGGTAGCGTGTTAAAGGTGACAGATCATAACGCTTCTTGTGGTCTGTGACTCGACACAGCAAGTCCTCCTTCTCCTTCACGCATGCGTACGCGGTTTGCCAGTCGAAGTAATACGTGCAGTCAGACTCTCCAGTAAAAACTGGCTGGCCATTCCCTGAAAACCACAAGCCTGCTGTGAGTGGAACATTTTGAAAAATATAGATTTGGACAAGGTCATCTAAGTCACGTTACTGCAGTTCCTTCTTTTTGCTTCTCGAACCATTAAGCTTCCTCAATCAGGCAGTGTTAAAACATTGGTCTCATCAGCACGACTTCACAAGTCACATTTCATACGAGTCATGGTGTTACTCACCAGCAGTTGCATTGCACTCAAAGTTAATAATGGTCATGCGCTGGAATCCTGTGCTGCATCTGCTGCCGTCTGGGTAGATCAGTGTGAGATCTCCATCTGAATATCTTAAGATAAAAAGCAAAGAGTTAAAGGAGTAGTTCACTTTTAAAAAAAAACTTTTGCTGATAATTTACTCACTCCCATGTCATCCAAGATGTCCACGTCTTTCTTTCTTCAGTAGAAAAGAAATTAATTAATTTTCTCCATATAATGGACTTCAATGGGAACCAAACAGTTCAAGGTCCAAATGAGTTTCAGTGCAGCTTCAAAGGGCTTTAAACAATTCCAGACGATGAAAAAGGCCTTATCAAGTGAAAAGATCACTCATTAAATAAATAAATAAAAAAAAAACAACAACAACAAAGTTTAAGTTTTATAAGCTCAAAAGGTCGCCTTGCTCTGTTCTGTGATGTGCGTTCGTGGCTCTCCTGTTCAAACTCGTTGATCAAAATGAACGTATCTTTTTTCATGTCATTTGGTTCATTCAACGAATAAAATGAACAAATTGACTCAGATTTGTTAATTTTGATGAACAAGTTTGAACAGGAGTGTCACAAACGCGCATCACAGAGCAAGGTGACCATTTAAGCTCATAAAACTTAAACTTTGTTATTCATTTTTTAAACGAGTGATCGTTTTGCTTGGTAAGACTCTTATTCATTGTCAGGAATCGTTTAAAGCACTTTGCACAGTTTGCAGTTTGCACTGAAAGTGTCTTTAGGACCTTGAACCCTTTGGTTCCCATTAAGGTGCATTATTTGGAGAAAAATCCTGGAATGTTTTCATCAAAAACCTTAATTTCTTTTCCACTGAAAAATAAAGGCATGGGCATCTTGGATGACATGGGGGTGAGTAAATTATCAGCAAAAGGTTTTTTTTTTTTTTAAGTGAACTAACGCTACTCCTTTAAATAGTCCTTAACGACTAAAACTTTCATTTATGCAGAAGCAAAATTTAATGTAACGTTAGGCATGTTATTGATATTCATCCTCTTACCCGACGGATTTATGATGGGCTCTATGGTGGTGGCATCAGTGGTAAAAACAGCACTTCCATCTGCGAATGTGGCATTCTGTGCTGCGGCTGAAGAGTTTGTTGAATCGGTTGAGTGGTGTTGTGCAGTGTTTTGAAAAGTCGCAATCGCAATCAAAACTAATTGGAAACCACGAAAGAAAACACCCTTCGACATTTGTTGAAATTATCGGTAAATCCGGAATGAATTTAGATAATAATCCACTTATTATCAAAAAGATGTCTTAAAATTAGTTTGCACTCTGTCATTTTATAAGCATTAAATTGAATAATGTATTAATGAACAACCTAACCTTACTTTACTCCAATCACTACACATTAGCGTCCTTCAGCCCGTCGTTGTCAAGGAAGTGTAAATTCTGAGCACATCCGGTTCTTCTTCTTCTTCTTCTTCTTCTTCTTCTTCTTATTTGTTTTTACCGGCGGTTGGCAACCAGCTTTTGGTGCATTACCGCCACCTTCTGCTTCGGAGTGTGAATCAGACATTAGGCTTACAATCTAATTTCCACATTAAAATTACAAAAAAAAAAAACAA
The DNA here is from genome assembly GCA_027497675.1 of Cyprinella lutrensis. Lineage (NCBI taxonomy): Eukaryota > Metazoa > Chordata > Actinopteri > Cypriniformes > Leuciscidae > Cyprinella > Cyprinella lutrensis. Next base: position 2,629 of record JAOTRC010030417.1, read on the forward strand.
ACAAACAAAAAAAAAACACCATATTACTCGTATTCACTAATTTCCCTTCACACTTTTCCTATATACCTATTTATCCTCATATCCGATCATACAAACCTGTTTCCCTTAAAAAAGTTAACAATATCCTAACCTGTGCTCTATCACCTATATTCAACACTCCTTTTAATGTTAGCTCCTGTTCCCCTAATTCTCTCAATTTATTTCTCATTATAACTCTCTGTGACTCATACCTTCTACATCTTATTATTATATGCTCCACTGACTCTACTTCCTGACACCACTCGCACAAGCCTGTTTCATGTTTTCCTATCAATTTCAGTGATTTGTTTAAAGCACTATGGCCCAACCTTAACCTTGTCATTACTGTTTCCTCTCTTCTGTGCCCACCACCTAATCTAGTTATTTTTACACTCTTTTGAATTTGATATAAATGCCTTCCTTTCTCCTCTCTGTCCCATCTTTCTTGCCACATTTGGTTAGATTTTTCCCAGACAATACTTTTAACCTCTGCTCTACTTATTTTAATATGCATTTCTATATTTTCCTTCTTTAATGCCCTTTTCGCCAATTCATCCACTAGCTCATTCCCTCTTACCCCTACATGTGCTGGAACCCACATAAATTGTACCTGTCCTCCTTGATTTTTTATCCTTGTCACTGACTGAAGGACTTCATACAATATATCCTGACGGCTCCCAGAATGAAATGATCTTAAGCTCATTAGTACTGAAGATGAATCGGAGCATATCAGCACCTTTTCTTGCCTAGTTATTTCCACCCACCTTACCGCAACTAACACGGCCACCATTTCCACTGTATATACTCCCAAAAAATCTGATGTTCTTCTATTAATTCCTATTCCTTTTGCAGGTACTGCCACCCCATATCCTGTCACTCCTGTCTCAGGTTTCTTAGAACCATCTGTATATATATGTATGAAGTCCTTATATTCTTTATTTATTTGGTGATTAAATGCTCCAACCATATCTATTTGACCTTTTTCTTTTCTTTTTAGCTCTAACAAATACCAGTCAATATCTGGCCATACAAGTACCCATGGAGCCACCGTCGAATATACAACTGCAGGGCTCAACTTCATTTCAAATACTCCACATTCTTTTGCTATCTCATTACCTACTCGACTTAAATTATCTCCATTAAATCTTGTATTCTCCCATGTCTCCTGCAACACTACCTTAGTAGGGTGGAAATCATTATGTCCCTGCAAATTGGCCCAATAGTTTGTCATCAGCTGCCTCCTTCTTAATGCTAACGGCATTTCTCCCATTTCTACTTGAAGTGCAGGTATCGGTGAAGTTTTAAAAGCACCACTACACACTCTTAATGCCTGTGCCTGAATCATGTCTAGCTTCTGTAGTTGAGTTTTAGCTGCTGATCCATAAGCTACACTTCCATAATCCAACACGGATCTTATCAATGCCACATATATTGCTTTTAATGCCGAGCAACTTGCTCCCCATTCCCTGCCTGTCAAACATCTCATCACGTTGATAACTTTTTTACATTTTCCTTCTATTTTCTTTATGTGATCTGCCCATGTTAACCGAGAATCGAAGATAACTCCCAAAAATTTAAATGTTCCAACCCTTTCTAATTCTTTCCCATACATATTTAACTTCAACCCTTCCTTAATTTGCTTCCTGGTGAAAAAGACTGTTTGTGTTTTTTCTACTGAGAACTTAAACCCCCAATCATATCCCCACTCCACCACCTCATCAATTGCTCCTTGTACTTTACTAATTGCATACTCCATATTCCTTCCCCTTTTCCACAAAGCCCCATCATCCGCAAACAGTGACCTCCCTATATCCATTGGCACCTTTGTGAAAACATCATTGATCATAATGATAAAAAGTAGTGGGCTTATCACACTGCCTTGAGGCGTTCCATTGTCCACTTCGTACTGACTTGACATGTCTGACCCTATTCTTACTTCTATTTTTCTTCCAAACAAAAAATTTTTTATCCAGTTAAAGACTCTGCCACCAACCCCCACCAAATGCAACTTTATCAACAACCCTTCCTTCCACATCATGTCATACGCTTTTTCTATATCGAAAAACACTGTGATGACTGATTCTTTATTTGCCTGAGCCTTTCTTATTTCATTTTCTAATCTAATCACCGAATCCATGGTACTCCTTCCTTTCCTAAAACCACTTTGATAATTTGCCAGTTTTCCATTTATTTCTAATATATACGATAACCTTTCTGTTATCATCCTCTCCATAATTTTGCATACATTTGATGTTAATGCAATTGGTCTGTAACTACTGGGTTTAGAAGGATCTTTGCCAGGTTTCCTTATTGGAACGACTACTGCCTCTTTCCATGCTACTGGTAATCTACCCTCCTCCCACACTCTGTTATAAAAGTGCAACAACTTTAAGAGCGCTCCTTCCCCTAGATGTTTTAGCATCACATAGCATATCTGATCTTTCCCTGGAGATGTCGGTTTAGCTCTGTTTATTGCTCTCATCAACTCAGCCATATTAAAAGGTTCATCAATTTTATCCTCAACTTTATCCCTCCATTTTAACACATCTGGATGCCGACTCATTGTTCTTTCCCTTCTCATTTTGCATATTTCTGATAGGTTGCTTGAACTGTGAATTTTTACAAATGCTTTTACCATCATCTCTGCCTTATCCTTATTAGAGATTGCTGTTCCTTCCTCAGTAGTTAAAACTGGAATTTCCCATTCCCTCCTTATTCCTCCCATCCTTTTTATCATTCCCCAAACCTCTCCCACAGGTGTTGTTCTTCCTATTTCATTGCAGAACTCCTTCCAACTCGCCCTTTTAGCTTGACGTACTGTTCTTCTCACAATAGCCTGTGCTTTTTTATACTGAATTAAATGCTGCAAGTTATGGGTGTTTTTAACTCGCTTAAACGCTTTATTCCTGTTTTTTACAGCCTGACGACACTCTTCTGTCCACCATGGTACCAGTTTTTTATTCCTCCTTTGTTTACTCTTGGGAATAGATCCACCTGCTGCCATCATAATTGCTGATGTTATTTGTTTGTTTATTTCATCTATATTCCCTGAAGTGTCTATCTTTGACATTGATTCCTCACTTAATTGCTGAAATTTTTCCCAATCTGCTCTTCTAAAACCCCATTTTGGTACTCCTCCACCTGGTCTTACTTCCATGCGCTCTCCCACTGAGCATGTTACTGGGTAGTGATCACTGCCCACTGTTGAATCATTCCAAACATGCCAGTTACTTATTCCAGCCAGAGCATTAGACACTAATGTAATATCTAATGCTGACTCTTTTCCTGTTGTTATGTTTATTCTTGTTCCTCTTCCGTCATTCATACACACTAACTCCTTATCTTCCATCAAATCTTCTATCACCCTTCCATTTGCATCTGTATGTGAACCCCCCCAAATTTTACTATGGGCATTAAAATCTGCACACCATATTACTTTTTGTCTATTATTTCCTTGTATCCTTAATAACTGATCTACTTCCAACCTCTTACAAGGATTATAGTAGTTTATTATAACCACTTCCTCTCCTCTTTCCCACAATGCTACCACTATGTATTCTAGATCCTTTCCCTTTTCTAGAACCCTATACGGAATATTTTGTTTAATAAATGTAGCACATCCTCCTCCTCCTCCCCGTCCCCCATTATCTCTGTCATTTCTTATCCCTATGTACCCATGAATCACATACTCTAAATTTGGCTTTAACCAAGTCTCCTGGATACACACTACATCTGGATTCACTTTACTTTCTTTAATGAAATGTTTGAATTCCTGACCATTGGCCAGTATGCTTCTTGCATTCCATTGTAAAATAACAACCATTAATATTAACCAATACATGGTGAATCCTGGCTTGACTGATTAGTGAGATTCTCCCTCACTTCTTCCCATGTCAGTCCCACTAGTCCCAAATGATTTACTGCTGCTTTAACAACCAGCTGTATTTTATCATTTTTTGATTTAACTTCAGCAGTACTATTTATCACTCCTGCAATAAATGTTACCAAGTCCTTTTTGTCCACATACATCTTGTCACTTTTCCTTTGCTGTTGTTCTCCAATTCCCAATTCTGCTTGCTCTGTGGTGATATTGTCATGTACTCTTGACAATCTTGCTGCTTCTGCATAAGTGATCCTTCTTTCCACTCTTATTTTCTGGACTTTATTTTCCTGCCTCATCACCTTACATCCTCCATATGCCACATTATGGTTCCCTCCACAATTACAACATTTTGGTTGCACTCCTGTTCCACATTCTCCGTAGTCATGTTCGCCCCCACATCTCGCACATCTCTTCTTCTCTCTACAGTTATTGGCTATATGTCCAAACCTCTGACAGTTAAAACACCTCAATGGTCTTGGTACATACATTCTTACTGGGTAGCTCATATAACCAAGGTATACCTTTTTTGGCATATTTTCCCCCTCAAATTCAATCAATACCGTTCCACTGTCCTTTTTCACTCCTTCTCTTGTTGTTTTAAGTCTTTGCGCCATCACTATTTCCCCCCCTTTAAGATGTCTTTTAAGTTCTTCCATTCCTACATTCATAGGTACCCCTGTGATCACTCCTTTACATCCTCCTCCATTTCCTGCTCCCACCCTCCTAGTGTTTATCACTCTTAGTTTTCCAATCTCTTTTACTTTGATTGCTTTCTCAAATTGACCCTCATTTGCACATTTTACCAACAAATTTCCATCATTTAGGACCTTTGCATATACTATCTCCCCTATTTTACTAGCCAGATGTTTTGTTAATACAAATGGGTTGATAATCTTCAAGCTCTCTTGATCTTTGTCATTGAATCTTATTATGACAATAAAATTCTCTTTTTCCTTCTTATTTTGTTCATGTCCTTCTTCCTCACTTTCAGACCCCTCATCATTTTCTTTTCTTATTCTTTTATTCCCTTTAACTTGACTGCCTTTCTCTTTTGGAAACTCTCCCTTCAATGTTCCCTCATTTTCTTCATCTTTCCCTTCACTACAATCCATTTCTGCCCACCTACCTATGTCTGATTCATTCACGAAGCAGTCGTGCTCAACCGCTCCTAAAACAACATTTCCTACATTTTTCGAATCTCCCGCTTTCAGTCGATTACTCTTTCCTCGATCACGTCCTGCTGAAGTCGCCGCCATTTAACGTTCGCCGGTAGCGTCCCGAGGAGCCTACACGTTTGTGGACTAGATTCATGAATATTTAATTGGGTCACTTGAGCTCAACAAAGCGGGGCGGGAAATCCAAGATGTGGCCCCTAAATAAATATTGATTTGCCTTAAAACTTCCTATAAATTTACTTAAAAATCATTTTCTTTAATTTCAAACGTCGGTTTGGTCTATTCTAATGTAGCCTAGCTATCGGCAAAGAGTTCATATACAGAATGAGAGAAAGTGCAATGGAAAATATGGTGAAATAACTCTTACTGAAAGAAAATACATTTCCATATATTTATGATAAATATATTATATGGTGAAAATATAATTAACAATATATAAAAAGATATATTACATAAGGAATTGCCACTTTTCATGTATTGAAAAATATATTTACAATATCTTTACATGAAAATGTTGCTTGATTAGATGAGTTTACTTAAGAGTACAAATTTCCCCTGATTTTTTCCTAAGTTGTGAGTTGTTACAAAGACACACAAAATGTCAGGACAGTGATAAGCTGTGCATTTATTTCTATTTATTAAACTGAAAATACTTTGTGCATGTTTGAAAATGAAAAAAATAAATCCCATTGTACAGCAAGGGCAAATCTTAATATAACTCCAATTGTATTCGTCTGAAAGAACATTTCATATCCACCCAGGATGGCTTGAGGTGATTTGATTTTTGGGTGAACCTTTAATAATAAACACTTTTAATCAGTGATAAATCTTGGGATGAGATCTGTGAATTAGATTTATCATGATTATGACATCATCAATGAGCACCCAACACAGATCACACATCATTTTGCTTGGCTTTTCATCTTAAAAACACACAGAGCAGTCGAGCAGTCTGAAAAAAACTAATGTTGAGGAGACGAGAGCCCAACTAAAGCAAACACTGATCACCATAATGGAAACTACATTATTTTCAATAAATCATCAACATTTAAACCTCTGTTGATTATCGATAAGAAATTTGTGGATATTTGACAGAAATGAAGTCACACTGTTTAATAAGTGTCAAACTGTTTAATATTCTGTTGGGATTTAAAGGTTGTTGTTTTTTTTTTGTTTTTGTTTTTTTTGTCTGAGTTTTGTGGGTCACCATTGTGACGAAGAGAGCCTGTGCTTCAGTCCAGAAGAAGATCAGATAACTTTGAGAATATGTTGCATGTTTTTTATTTAACTGTATTGCAGTGTAGTAGCTAAAGAAAGAAGACAGGATATCAAATGTCCTCAATTTTTGTTATGAATAGCTACATATGAGAGACCCAAAATCAGCCATAAAGACCTCCAGACAAGGTTTAGAATTTTTTTATTTTACTTTTTTTTTAATAATATGAAATTTACCAAGATAAGGTTTGACATAAAATAAGCATCTTTCAAAATGGATGTAATTTCACAATAATGACCTGAATTATGTTGAACCTGCATGAATCTTCCCAGAATGTGTGTGATAACACTCATAAAAGAGATGTAGAGACTCATAAAAAAATAGCAATTTTCATCAATTTTGATAAAGTATTACTATAAATATCATGAAGAATTTTCAAATGGATATGTCCAGAATTTCTTTTGATATACAAAACCGTAAAGGAAGCACCTAAGCTTTTTCCCAAATAATCTTTTGGAAACAAATATTGCAGAAAGATTTATTTCTATAAAACAGATGTAGGGCTCCATGAAGTATACAGGTTCAATTTTACAAATGGGACAACATGTGGCTTCTCATCAATAGACCAGTTGGAATGGCTTTTATCACAAAATAATATTCAAAATATTCATCAAATTATCATAAGAAAGAAACTGAGCTGACAAATCTAAAAGGTCAGAGCGAAAGTAAATTCCTTTATTCATAAAGAAATAACTGTAGCTAAAGTTTCCTACGTGATTAATATTCATGAGCACAATCTCCAGCCCTAAAGATGGCAGTAATGAATCTCGGGCGTCATGAGTGAAGATGAAGAAGATGAAGAAGCGCTGAAGGCGGTACTGATGTTGTGAGAGAGACGCATGGAAATCAGGGGAAAAGAAAGTTGAAGAAGAAGCGTATGTATGATAAATAAAGCACTGTAAGCAGACATATAACCGTGAAGGCTTATTCTACTTGTATTGAATATATTACATCTGTGTTCCGGGTTATCAGTGATGTGATGACGCTCTCGCGAACAGATATCAGCAAGATGTAAAGTTAAATAGACACTTGTCTCCACTGCACACACTCCAAAACACAACCGATGCCTTTCCTCTGAAACACAATGAGTCTGGCTCTGCACGAGCTGCTGGTGTGCTGTCGAGGACTGGAGAATGAGAAAGCCACAGAGAGGAAGGTGTGTGTGAAACATCTCTTTTCTTATGAATAAATCAGTGACCTGAGTGCTGACATTCACCTCAACTTCATGTTGTACAGACATGTCAAATCACTTTTAACATCAGCCGATAAAACATCAGTGTTAAATTGAGAATGGCTTTTTAATTCAATTTCTGAATATGAATTAAGGAACGAGATTTAAATTGAGTAGTAGGAGATAAAAACAAAAACATATGAGGTACTTTCAGAAACCCCGCATGTTATTGATTATCAAAATTTGACAATGATACCTATATAGAAATTCAGATGTAATTTATATATCGTAATGTTTTCATTGTATGTTTTTTATACTTATAGTCACATATCCCAGAATGCTGTAATTTACCCTACATTTTTATGTTAATTATTTATATTATTATAGTTATCTGATGAGTTATCTGGTGTTCTATCATAAATTAACTGTTAATGTCTATTAGAGATCGACCAATACTGACTTTTTTTAACCAGTGCTCATTCTGATCATGTTTATATGCCCGAAAACTGATTTACAGAACTGATATTATATTTGTTTTGACTGTTAACAGAACTGAACAAAACCGTTTTAAAACTTATTTTATATACTATACATTCTGTCACCTCCGTGGATGCTTCGTAAAACACATTTCTACATAAATAAAGAGCACTGTCTAGAGACTCTTAAACAAAAATAATTTGGACAGGTTTACGTTTTTTAGCACCAAGTTTAAACTGCATAACAATCATGTGACATGTCTCATTTGTGCATTAATGGCTGTTATGTTAAATAACATGTACTAATTAAGGGTGGCAAGTTATTTTCTCAGATTATGGAAAAATGCTTAAATATCAGGGAAAATAAAATATCGGTTATACCGGTTATAGGTCGATCACTAATGTCTTTGTTACATTGCCTGTTTTGGGAGTGTAGAACAATGTGTAATCAATTAAAAAATATATCCTGATTTTCAATGAATAGATATACTGTAAATTAGTGGTGTAACCGTCAAGTTACAAATACAAACAATTTTTTTGAGACTATTTGCTATTTTCTGACTTGAAGCCCGGTCCTAAAAGTTCACATTTATCATACAGGTATTTTCAAATCAAGGGATAGTTCACCCAAAAAAAACCAAAAAAAAACACCTTTTTCTCACCCTCAAATTACTCACCCTCAAGTTGTTCCAAACCTGTATGAGTTTCTTTCCTCTGCTGAGCACAAAAAAATATATATATTTTGGACCCCATTGACTTCCATATGATTTTTCTTTTCTACTATGGAAGTCAATGGGGACCAGAAACTGTTAAAATGAAGTAACTTAAAGGGATACTTCACCTCTGGAAAAATGAATGTGTATTTAAAATGGGTAATTTAAGTAGAAGAAATTGAATTTGGAGCTTTCTACATTGAGAAAAGCCAGAAAATGTAATTTTGGCTCATGTGGATGAAAGACAACAACTCCTAGAATGCATTTGCTTCGCTGCCATAGGAGGCCACGCCTAGAGCGCTGTCGTTAAACAACAAGTCTAGGCTACTAGTGAGTCTCCGTCATGAGTCTGCCCGAAAATGTGTTTCGCCAATCATCATGTTACTGTGGTGAGTGGGAGGAGTGAGGGCTGCGGGAGAGCGGCGCGAGGTCGGTGGCGTGATTACTGCGGGACAACGCCTACTACTGACTGTAGTCTTTAGCCTCTGGCCATTTTTTTTCCTGGATTTTTTCCAGACAAAAAAATACGCAAATCTCTCGTTTCATGGGGATATGAGGGTGGAAAGCACGGTAATTCGAAAAATACTACAGGTTTCCTACTAATAAAAAGCTTAATGATAAATCCTGAAGTATCCCTTTAACAATAGGTGAATTTTGCAAATTCAAACTGTGAGGTTGCTTTGAAACATTCAGTTATAAACTGATATATAAATGAAACTTGACTGATTTATTACGTTTTTGTTTCAGAAAGAGGTGGATCGCTTCAGGAGACTCATCCTTTCGCCAGACACGGTGGAGGAACTCGATCGTACGTCGGGATGCAAAGTCTCCAAAGGCTCCAAGCAGCTCACCTGGGATGCTGTTTTCCGGTCTATCTCACTTTTTATTTTTCCGTTATGTAGTTCTAAGGTGTGAGCTGACAGTGCGCTCATAATGGTTTCTCCTTACAGATTTTTACAAAAGTTCGTTCAGAAAGAGACAGAGCTTCTACAGTCAGGAAAAGCCAACGTATCCGCCACCACGCATGCCAACCGGCAGAAGAAGATGCAGGACATTAGCAGCCTGATGAAGTACTTTATCAGATGCGCCAACCAACGTAATGTCTGAGCTCCTGATATTACCGTCGCTGTTCATGCCATGACAGCACTAGTGTTTGCTCCGTATCCATTGTAGATTTCCCTGTGGTTGTTCATCATCACTGTACATTAGATTAGCACAATACATCCATTTCAGGAATTCACGCTTCTGTTCTGCAGGTGGTCCGAAGTTGAAGTGTGCTGAGCTGCTGTCCCATGTGGTGGAGGTCCTGCAGAGTCCGTTCAGCTGTGGGGCGTACGGCGAGGACTACAGCAGCATTCTGCTCAAGGACATCCTGTCGGTGCGCAAATACTGGTGTGAGATGAGCCAGCAGCAGTGGCACAGTGAGTGTACCATCCCCGTTTCTGTGTATTTATTCATTTATTTATCCCCTATTCTCAACATTAAAGAGATACTCCACTTTTTTTGTAAATTTGCTAATTTTAACTCCCCCAGAGTTAAACGGTTGGGTTTTACCATTTTCAAATCCATTCAGCAGATTTTCTGAATTTTAGAAGAATTTTAGTAACCAGACAGTTTCTGTTCCCATTGACTTCCATAGAATATTTTCTTCCTACTATGGAAATCAATGGGACCAGAAACTGTCTGGTTACTGATATTCTTCTAAATATCAGAAAATCGGCTAAATGGATTTGAAAACGGTAACACTCAACTGTTTAACTCTGGGGGAGTTGTAAAATTAGCCTATTTCTAAAAGAAGTGGAGTATCACGTTAAAGTCCCCCTGTAGTCAATCATTTTATCCCTTAAAAATCATCTTTAATCACCAAAATTACATATTTAAACTTTTTTCACTTGAAAACAATTTGTTCATGCCTTAAATTATCTTGAATGTAACTCGACACCCTTGCCTCATTTAGGATATGCGTTT
>JAOTRC010030421.1:0-13308 GCA_027497675.1 Cyprinella lutrensis
TAAAGTGTCATCTGTTTTAAAATACATTTTTTAATGGTTTGATGTTTTATAATTGTTTAAATCTTTGTTGTAAAGCCTTTCACTTTGGCAGTTTACCAGCTATTATTGCATATTGTCACAAAAGGTCACCGTGGGACAATGTTCCTGAACAGCAGTGGAAATGTGCAATCGCTTTTTCCTGACTTTAGGATACGCATCTGTAGGCCCACGGACAGCCTTAGAGACATTCATTGGAGTAGACAACATGCCCTAAGCTTTAGTTAAGAAATCAGCCTGAATCATTTTAAGGATATTTTGATGCGTCTAATAAGGCCTTTTGAAACACATGCTCGCACTCACACACAAACACAGACACACACTTGCTGGCGTCTCATACATGACTCGTCTTTCTTGGGGCTGGCCCGCTTCTGCTTTTATCTGACCCCCCCTATCAGGAGTAATCCGGCTTAGCTAACTTAATGATGCCACTTGTGCTGTGCCGAATGCGACGGCGAACTCTATAAATTGCATCCATTAAAATGCAAATCCACCCTTGTCCAGAGTGCAGGGCCCTGACACAAAAGTGAGGGAGTCAAACCGTGCTCCCCCTTCTGTCGCCGCGCCTCTTCCCACAAGGAACAAATACCCCAGCGATAACTGATGCTCCGATTATCATTCCTCTGCCATATTGCGGATGGAATGAACCCAGTGTGAAGGAGAGGAGGAAGAAAAGAAGCGGAAAAAACTGGCCCCCGTTTCATTTTCAGAGATTTATAATTTTTTTTGTTGTTGTCAGGAAATGAACAAATGGTTATCAATGTAACGAGGGAATCTTTCTTATCGGCTTGCCAGGTTTTTCGTACTGATACTCTTTGCAGCGTATTCCACAGGAAATGAATTTCTTCCTGTGGGCGACTGCTCTTTCTTTCCTCTTTTTCTATTTTTTAACCCTCTTCTTGCATCTTTGCAATTCTACCTGGCTTTAAAAACGTTTTTTTTTTCATAGTGGTATTAAAGAGCTAAGTCGGCTTAAAAAATATTAAGTTCTAGATATTAAGATGGATCACAAAGCAACAGAGCAGTTCAGTTCATATAGTAATTTGTCGTTTCCTTTCCAGTTTGTGATGTCACCAGCTGGCATCTGTGTACTTTTATTGTTGTTTATGTACAGTATGTCTGGGCTGTGTATATGTGTGTGTGTTTACTTGTGCGGTGATTTAAGCTTTCTGTTCCATTGTGTCAACTTGCAGGCTTATTTAAATCCAATGAGGAAAAAACTTATTGTGGCGAATGGCGATACTAGGCTATTTATCACACTTTTTCCTTATTACTGAAAATCAATTTCTAGACACAAATCTTAAAGGGATAGTTCACCCAAAAATGAAATTCTGTTATTAATTACTGACCATCATGTCGTTTCGAACACGTAAAACTTTTGTTCATCTTCGGAACACAAATTAAGAAATTTTTAATGTCATTCTTTAAATTTTCGCAGTACGCACGTAGTTCGCTTCGAAAAATTCCCACAGAGAGAGGAGTTTCTTTTTCAGCCATTGCGTCTTCGTCTTGTGAACAGGCCAGAGCTTCACTAGCTGGAGCGGTGTCAGTCGGTGCTTTGTTGGCCTGTGCTGCAATAGCGTTCGCTGTGTCAGTTGAGGCCTTGTAAGCCGAGACTTCGTTAGCTGGAGCTGTACCAACCGGTGCAGGTGTAGCTTGTAGAGTTTTTTGCGTGTATTTTCGGGTGCCCTTCATATCGAATATTTTAACAAATTATTTTTATAGGTGAGTTGACGATAGAGAGCGATGTTCATTGACCCAGAATAATTAACTTCTTGAAACTTTTGCGGAGCTGCCTAACTTCATTGCTCACTCCATTCGGCCGGAAGCGGAAGTACCACAAATTAAGACATTTTTAATGAAATCTGAGTGATTTCTGTCCCTCCATTGACAGTCTATGCAGCTAAAAATATGAATTGAGTGGTTATAGTCCAAATGTTCTGAATAGACATGATCACTTTATATGATAAACAGGTTGAATTTAGTCTTTTATTCACATATATAAACATTCGTCGACTCACACATCAGTTGTGGTGAACCAGAAGAAACTCAAGCGTGTTTGCTTGACATGCAAGAACCAACGAGGTTCATTCTTGAGTTACGCATCATATTTGAGCTTCCCCAAGAACCAATGAGGCTCATTCTCATGTTCCGCAGCCCGTTTGAGCTTCCGCAAGAGCCAATGAGGTTCATTCTCTTGTTACGCATCACGTTTGAGCTTCAGCACGAGCCAATGAGGTTCATTCTCATATTACGCATCACGTTTGAGCTTCCGCATGAGCCAATGAGGTTCATTCTCTTGTTACGCATCATGTTTGAGCTTCAGCAAGAACCAATGAGGTTCATTCTATTATTACGCATCACGTTTGAGCTTCAGCAAGAGAACCAATGAGGTTCATTGTCACGTGTCAAGCAAGTACGGTTGAGGTTCTGTTTATGTTCGCTGATTAATGTGAATAAAATGTGATGATAAAATGTTCATTACATAATTTATCGTTGACTGAAAGTATGTCAGTACATGATCGTATTGTGTTCGCTTGTTTATCCAACATTAATGAGAAATGATATTGTAAAAGATTGGAGGATAAAAATGATCCCAGTTTAAAACAGTTTTGGGATATTTTTTGTGATGAACATACAAAACACTTTGCAATTTGACGTTTGCTTAAAAACCTTGCAGTTATTAAGAAATAACTTTTTATGTTTATAGTTACAGTCTCTTGTAAATGCAATCTATGGGTTGGCGTTTATGCCGGAAGCCGAGAGTGCTCTTTTCTTAATCGATAATGAAATATTGAATATTCCCGTTGACATCTTCATGTCTTTAGAACTAAAAAAGAATGACTAAATACCACAGCTGTCGGGTGTGAGTGAGTGAATGAGTGAGTGAGTGATTGATTCAGCAATTAAGTTAGCAAACTAAAGCATATCACATGTGGTAGGATTTTTTTGAGTTTAAAAATAGTTTCCTTTTATTTATCATAATCCTTAAACAGTATTGGATTTGAAACGTCATATATTGATATGGTAATGTTTTAATTTTGTCCATCAGGGTCACAGAGAAAAGGACAAGGTCGTATTCACACCATTATGTTTTGTTGCATGTAGGCATCTGTAATAAAAGGCCGTGGTAGACACTGGACAAAAGGAGTGTTTGAATTTTAAAAAAGACATTAGACATGGAGCCGCTCAACGTAACATGGCTTGACTCGAGGTTTTCTGGACAGAGCCGATAAGGCTGCCCTGGGGCCGAGTGTTGAACATGGAAGATGTATCTGAGAGTAATGTTTCATTGTGCCAAAGCGTGGGGAAGCGAACTGCCAATGCTCTGATCGTCTACACCTTTCAAACTGTCACCGGTAGCCAGGGCAAGGGAGAGAGAGATGAGGAAATGATAGAGGAGGCATGAGAAAGTGATAGACGGATGGGGGAATGATAGAGGTTTCCAATCTGTCGTTCTCTGAGTCCAGAGAGCAGTGTCATGACAACTAGGATTTGGGGTTTGCTTTTTAAGTAAAATGATAAGTCAAGTGTAGTGTGCAGTTTGGAGAGGAACTTGTGGTATAGCGATTATATTCCTCAAACTAAAGTGGCATATTTTGTAGAAGTAATACAAATATTTCTTATGTGTTTTTTTCAAATACACACATGCACACCGAAAACTTCACCCGATCATACTATATCTCATAGTTAACAAGATATTTAGCATTTTTAGCTACATTTTGGCTTGGTATTAATTAGTAGCCTGTATTGTTATATGTTATACTATTTACAAACAAGTTTCTTATGAGTAGATGGGTTAACATTTTCTTTTTTATATCTATATGTGTATATATGTGTATATCTTTGTTCCTTAAAGAGTTAGTTCACCCAAAAATGAAAAGTCTGTATTTACTCACCCTCATGTTGTTCCAACCCCGTAAGACTTTTGTTCATCTTCCGGACACAAATTAAGATATTTTTGATGAAATCTGAGAGCTGGATCACTCCTGCATACTAGTCCATAGGCTTCTTTTTTATGGTTAGCAATATTTATTTTCTTTCAATATATTTATTAACTTTTTACCAACATATAATACACACACACCCAGAACAAAAATACATAATACAGTATAGACACATATTGATGTCTTTCACATCATTACAACTTAGCATATCTCAATTTGTACAGGACTCGCATCCTCAAGATTAATGAACCAAAAAAATAAAAAATAAATAATAATAATAATAAAATTAAACGAATGAATAAATAAATAAATAAATAAATAAATAAAAATATAAATAAAAAACACATACTAACTGTTAAGGCCTAATACAAATACATCCTATAATCTCACATATCTTCAATTGTCTCTTTAAACAGGTCACTATCCTCTTTCTCTATGAATGATCTAAAGGGGTTCCAAAAATCCTCAAAAGTCTTACCCTTTCCTTTAATAATATGTTATTTTCTCCATTGACATATTCAGTACCATCTCCCTGAGCCACCTTTTTATGCTAGGTGGTTCTAGATTCCTCCAATGTAATGCAATGAGGCGTTTAGCTTGTAAGATACACATAGAAATAAAGATACATTCCTTTGACTTAAGCTTAGGATACAAATGCAGTAGAAAAATCCTTGGTCCAAAAGGAAGACTCACATTTATAATTTTAACAATCATACTATGCACTTCTTTCCAGAATTTCGATATTTTTTCACATTCCCATATACAATGGAAATAGGTACCTTTACAAACATTACACTTGGGACATGTATCTGGTATATTTTCATTAAATTTGTTTGATAATACTGGAGTTATGTATACACGCATAAGCCACTTATATTTCAGCAACTTTAATCTAGTATTAACTGTTTGTACTTGAACATCTTGACAAATCTCACTCCATTCATCTAGTGTGATCTCGTTAAGATCTTTACTCCATGCTCCTAAACGAGAGCTAGAAGACTCAGGAGAGCCCTCTACCAACATATTATACAGAATTGAAATCCGACCTTTATCATAACAATCTTTGGTGACTACTCTTTCCAAAACTGATAATGGTGGTATATTTTCAGTACTTTTTTGAAATGATAAAATGAAACTTCTTATCTGTAAGTACCTAAAAAAATGATTTTTAGGTATATCAAATGAATTACTCAATTCTTGAAATGACATAAGATTATCTTCCTTTTATAAATCTTTTATACTTTTAATACCTTTTTCTGCCCACGTCTTAAAACCTACATCCACTTTTCCGGGACTAAACTTAGGATTTCCCCATATTGGACAGTAGTGAGATATCTCATTTGTATAGGAGATATTCAAATATCTCTGTGTCTTATGCCATACCCTTACCATTTTTAAAACCATTGGATTCGTAACATTGCCCTTCATTTTCTGTAGAATTTTACGATCCAAATCATATAAATATGAATCCAAGGGTATTTTATTCGGAATAGAGTTTTTTTCCCATTTCTACCCATATGGGTTGTTCATTAGATGTTGAGAAGAAAAACATAATAGATCTTAACTGGGCAGCAGTACAGTACCATTTAAAATTAGGGCATTGAAGGCCCTTCAATCTTCTATTGTTCCATATGAATTTAATAATTAACTTTTTAAGTATAGAAAACAGATTACCTGGAGGTGTGATCGGAATATTCTGAAATAGGTACAAAAATTTAGGTAAAATATTCATTTTTAAAATATTCATTCTTCCTATTAAAGACAACGGTAAAGAAGCCTTTCAACCAGAGTCACTGTATTCTCAAAAATTGAATTATAATTTTTTGTTACTATATCTTCCAGTTTTGGAGTAATTTTAATTCCCAAATATGTTGTAACGGTGGCAACCTTATTTATTGGAAATAAATTCCTTAAATTACTCTTAAATAAATTCGGGCGCCAGGCAGAATTAAATCCACCAAAATCATTTAATGTAGGCTAATAAATTAACCCAAATCTAACCACCAATTACACAATGAAATTTGTTCTCAAAAAAAAAAAAAAAACAACTACACGCAATAGATTCAATAACAAATTGTAATAGGTAATTGTCAAAACAGGAAGAGGGAGAAGAAAGAAAAAAAAATAAACAAGCAAATTTTCACATAGAGAATAAATGCAAATACACAACTCAAACACCCAAATCAAAAGGTTTTATGATGAGGTGTGTTGTAAGGGATTAGATAAAACAAACAAACAAAAAAACTTAGGCTAGTAATTCCTCACACAGAACAGTGAAAACACTTTGTTTCAATAATCAAAAACAAACAAAAATAAATAAATAAACAAAGCACACTTATGCAGGGAGGATACGGGAATATAATTTGCTTCTTCGTTTGCGTGTATTTGCGGATGTGGAAGTGTGTGGCGCAAATGGCTCTGTATAGATAAGTTTGAGTTTATAGTCAGTGTAGTGTTTGCCTTTGAAGAGTACCTGCACAGTGAGATTCAGTCTAGGAAACACGCAGATGAAGCGAGGAGATCCGAAGACGAACAATGCCTCTTGGTCCACTAAATCCGAACATGCATGCGACAGGTGGCTATTTCAATACACCACAGGCAGCTTCGGCACGCAGGAACGATCACTCTCTGTCAGTACACAGTCTCAGTCAGAAGGGAACTGACACTTTCAGCGTTTGCGCCAGAGCACGCTCCGTAGACTACTCAGCAGTAAGCAAAACAAGCGCTCTGCAGTCTGTGCAGTAAAGTTTCAAAGGCATATCCAATGGCAGGTAATCCTGGTTGATTCACTCCGCTGGCGACTAGATTCGATCTGCATGCAGCTTCCTAATTTTTCCCACACTCACTGCACCTCAACACATCATTAACCAACTTCCGTGCACCTTCCACTTCCACTTTTATTTGTCCATTTCCGCTGAAGATACTCCACCCCTTCCTTCCGATTGACTCCTACATTTTTTATTTATATAATTAATTTGTGCGGTTCAACCCGAATCCGTCACATTCCCCCTCCCTTGAGAAAACAACCTATGGTTGAGCATTTGAGAGGTTAAAATCCTTGAAACTCATCTTCCTCATCAGAGGTGTCTTGGAATAATTTTTGGAGTTCTTCTTTGCTTTGGGACTCAAATTCTTCAGCTGTCGGGTAGCACGGTTTCATATTACACACATGGGTTGTGCGAACATCTTCCCCAGTACTCTCCAGTGCTACACGACAATTGAGTGGACCCAGTTGTTTTATTACACGATATGGGCCTTTCCATTTCACAGACAGTTTGGCAGTGATTTTACCCTTTGCGTTAGACTGTGGAAAGTTCCTTATCCACACACGGTCTTGTTCTTTAAATGTTACCTCCCGTCTGTTTTTGTTGTAGTTTCTTGTTTGTCGAACAAGAGCTCTTTTGCTGTTCTCCATAGCTTTGGTTTGAAGCTGGGTAAGACCATGAACAACATCGTATGCTGGCATATCAGGAGTGAGGTTTTTCCCATGAAGAAGTTTGTCCATTGGACTCTGCAGCTTTCTCCCTAGTTGCAGCTCAGCTGGGGTCATTCCAATGGTCTCTTGCACAGCAGAATTAATTGCAAATCTGAACTCTGGCAAATACTTATCCCAGTGGTTGTGATTTTCATCCACGTATGCAGCAATCATGTATTTAAGGGTGCGATTGACTCTCTCAGTCATATTGGTCTGAGGATGGTATGCTGTTGTCAGTTTAGGTGTGACCTTCCATTTTCCACAGACCTCCTTAAATACAGACGACACGAATTGCGTCCCTCGATCAGACAGCAGAAAATCAGGCACACCCCACCTGGTCAAGATTTCCTTCTTGAAAATGGCAGCAATTGTTTGGGCAGTGGCATTTCTCATGGGGAACAACTCAACCCAGCGAGTGAAGTAATCAACAAACACCAAGATATAACTATTTCGGTTGGAACTGCATGGCAAGGGTCCCATTATGTCCACACCAAGCATTTCGTTGGGGTGAGTGACAGTGGTGTGTTGCATTTTTCCAGCAGGTTTCCGATTGTCACTTTTAAGTTGTTGACATTTTACGCAACTCCTTACCCACTTCTTGACATCACTCCACATCCTTGGCCAGTAAACCACTTCTTGAACTCTTTTATATGTTTTATATATTCCTCCATGGCCACACAAGGGGCTGGCATGATAATGCTGAAGGATCTGTGGAATGAGGCTACTAGGGACACAAATCCGATAGTGTATCTGGTTATCAGCTAGATGAGCCTTGCGATAAAGCTTATCTTCCAGCATATTGTTCTTTCAGGTTAACATCACCCTCTGCCATGGTCTGCAATATCTTCACGATGTCTGTATCTTTATGTTGTTCTTCCCAGATCCTATCCAGAGAGATTGGAAGATCCTCAGGCTCCTTGTGGTTGGTGTACAAATTGCAACCAACACTGATGGGAATTCGAGAGAGAGCGTCAGGAGCTACATTTAGCTTTCCTTTTCGGTATTCGACAATGAAGTCAAATCTCTGCAGTCGTAGGGCCCATCTGATTAAACGACTTGAGGTCTTAGTGGATCCCATCACCCACTGCAGTGCTGAGTGGTCAGTAACATCAACAACTTTTGTTCCAGATAATGCTGCCACTTCTCAAGAGCCCAAACTACTGCCAAGCATTCTTTTTCCGTGGCTGAGTAATTTACTTCAGCTTTGTTCAAAGCTCTGCTAGCATAAGCCATGACTTCCTCTTTCCCATGATGCCTCTGTGTCAACACAGCACCCAGGCCAGTCTCACTAGCATCTGTATAGACCATGAAAGGATGTTGTAAATTTGGGTGTCCCAAAATGGGAGGGGTCATCAAGCTTATTTTGAGCTGCTCAAAAGCTTGCTGAAATTGCGGGGTCCACTGAAACAGTCTACCTTTCTTTTTCAGGGAATTAAGAGGTTCAGCTATCTGGGAAAAGTGTGGGACAAACCGGTGGTACCATCCGGCTAAACCAAGGAATCGCTGGACCTCTTTAAGATTTCTTGGGACTGGGTAAGAGCGAATGACCTCAACCTTGCTGGGAACAGCAGAGATGCCTTGAATACTCACAACATGACCTAGGAATATTAATTCCTGCTGACAGAATTTGCTTTTCTTAAGGTTGATAGTTAGACCGGCCTTTTCCAGCTTGTGGAGAACACTTTGGAGTTTAAGGAAGTGTTGTTCAACAGTTGGAGAGTAGATGATAATGTCATCTATATACACAAAGCAATGTTGTCCACGTAGTTCACCCAAAACCGTTTCCATTAATCTTTGGAAGGTAGCTGGGGCGTTTTTCAGTCCGAATGGCATAACATTAAATTGAAATAATCCCAACGGTGTAATAAATGCTGTTGTAGCTGAACTTCCAGGGTCCATGGTCACCTGCCAGGAACCGCTATTCAGGTCAACAGTGGAAAAAATTGCAGCTCCAGAGAGCGATTCCAAACTCTCTGCTATGTTTGGCAGGGGGTATGCATCACTTTCTGTAACAGCATTTACCTTGCGGTAGTCAACACAAAACCGTAGACTCCCATCTTTTTTGGGGACAAGGACGACAGGTGAGGCCCAACCTGAATGGGAAGGTTTCACAAAACCTGCATTCAACATCTCATCCAGTTGTTTTTCCACAACAGCTTGTTTGGCAGGAGACATGCGATATGGTCGCTGTTTTATTGGAACTTGCTGGGTGAGGTAAATACAATGTTGGAGGACATCAGTGCGACCTGGTCTCAGTGTACACACCTGTGGATTTGCTTCCAGGATTTGACGTAGCTGGCACTTTCCATCAGCCGGTAAGTGGGATTCATTCACGGCACAGTCAATAAAATTCTGGATATCCATATCGTCTGTGCTGAATGTAAATTTGGGTTGAGGAGGAGGAATTAAACTTAAGAGAGAGACACATTGGTTTGCATTCTCTTGATGCATACCTTTTCTGGATCTGGGTCTGTTCTCAGGTACACTTGCACGTCCTGGCTGGAAGGGGTATTCCACATCAGGGGTAGATTTGAAGGTATACTTTTTGTCAATTACATTTAATTGTAAACCACTGAAGAAGATAAAATCCAACCCCAAAACCATTGCATATGACAGAGCTTTTGGTGGTAGAACAGCAGCTGGTATGGTAAACACGTTGTCATGGAGGTTAATTGAAAAATTCAGCCATCCAAGAGGAACCTCTGCCTCACCATTAGCTAGATACAATGGTCCAAGTGTCCAGGGTTTAAGAACATGAGGTGCTTGAACAATGTTCTTCCAGAGAGTTTCATGGATCAGGGTATAGCTTGCACCCGTGTCCACAATGGCTTTCCCCTTCCATGAACAAACACTGACAGGCACGATTAACTGTTGAGGTACAATGACTGGTTTTGTGGGAGTAGATGATATACTTCCAGGTGAAATGGTCAAATTGGCCTTATCTGGAGGTGTGAGAGAATTCGTTGCAATTGTTGATGACACTGCATTGTTAGAAGGTTGGCCAGGCAGTTTGGGTGAGTGGAAATTTCGTTTATTACCGTGGGACTGGTGACCTGAAGTCTGGGTTTGTTGGGCTGGAGGAGTGAAGTAAGGACAAATACCTGGTGCGTGGAGTCCTTGACATCGCCAACATTGTACAGTAGGTTGGGAAAAATTAGCCCCTCTGGGTGGTGCTACAACATATTTTTCTTTTCCAGCTTTTCCATCACATTGTTTCTGTTGTTCGTGATCCCTCTCCAGCTGGTGACCAAGACGAACCAACTCTTCCACGGTGGTTACATGGCTACGAAGGTGACTGGCAAGGTAAGGTTTGATGTTTTTAAGAATCATCTTGACAATGTCTGCTTCAGTTAAACTTGGTTTCCACCTTTTACAGAGAACTGTGTAGGAAAAGGCAAAATCCCGAATGGACTCCTTTTCTTTTTGAATTCGATGACGGACCCGTTCAGCCAACTCATCTTCATAGTCCTCAGCCAGAAAATCAGCAAGAAAAGCGGACTGAAATTCATTCCATGTGGTAACAGATGATCTTGCTACTTCCCACCAATCACGGGCAGTGCCGTATAAAACTGTCCTGAAGGCAGCCAAAATATCAGTATCCGTTAGAGGATGAACAGCGAGGAAATCTTGACAACGTGTCATGTATAACAAAGGATCTTGATCATCATTTGGCCTTCCAAATGTGGGAAAGGTTAGCTTGAGGTGGTCACTTTTAACAACAGAAGTAGCAGAAGTAGGGGCTACTAAAGGAGTCACTGGTGCTGGAGGTGAGGAATCATGAAAAGTAATACTTTTATTACTCAGATCAATCAGCATTTTTTCCTGAATCTCAAACTTTGCTTCCATTTTAGTTTGCAATTCTTGCATGTTTATGTACAATTTGTCAATGAGTGAAGTCAATGAAGTACTTTTTTTTAAAAGTTGATCATAATTTTTTTGAAGGTGATGTTGAACTGCTTGAATGTCCTGCTGAATCTCAGAGTGGACCTGCTGCACCACATGGCGTACTTCTGACACTATTGTAGTCTCTGCTTTTTGGAATTCTGTAGTTACCATCATTTTCACTGCTTTAATTGTTTGATCTGACTCAGTTTCAACTTGTTGCTTGGTTATAGATAAGACAGTGGAGACTTGCTGCTTGATTTCCTCCGTCTTTCCGGCAAGTGTCGTGATCTTACTCTCAAAGCTGGATACATTGGACTTTAGTTCCTTGGTAAGTTCAGCTACAGCTCTCTCTTGTGCAGTCATGAAATTATGCAACTGGTCCCAGTTACCTTGAGCTTGTGCGGTGAGTAGACCAATCCCTTTTCCAGGTGTTGGAAGAGTTTTAGGCAGATCATACTGTACCCCTGAAGATGAAGAAGGTGGTAGTGCAGCAGCAGCAGCTGGGGATAATATTGAAGATGATGATGTGCATAATTGCATGTGGTCTGGAGTTTTCTGTTCCCAGGGAAAAGATTGAGCTGGAGTGCTGCCACCTAATGGTGGAGATGCAAACTGCACATGGGCTCCCGTCTGAGCAATGCGGTTGAACGGGGTGGGTGTATAGCTGAAGGAAGGACCATAGGCTTCCTGAGGAGCCTGGTGGCGCACAGGTGCCCACGTAGGAGTGGCCACATCCGGAGCCTCCATTTCAACAAAAGTTGAGGAAGGTAAAGGGTGCTCTGCCATGATTATAGACCATTTCACAAGATTGCACAACACTGGTCCAGAAGCACTTCCTGTTTCAGTTTTTTAACACTACATAAAAGCTGGGATAAAATACAACCAACAGAACATTTAAAATTGAATCAAAAAGTTAAACAAGCATCTTTAAGATGTTTTCTTTACATGTGAAATAAAGAAAACAGTTACAAACTGAAATAGGAAGTGTTTCTGGACCAGTGTTGTTTATATCTTGCAAAATGGTCTATACTACAGTTTTTCATCATGTGCTATATTTTTGAGTTTATTTATATTGAGTAATACTATCTTCTTCCTCTTCCACAGCTTATGACTGTGAATACTACAACAAAGGTACATCTGTAATATTGTGATGATTATAACATTTGTACATGTCTGACACATATATTATATAAATTATATATTGTTATAATTTTTTTTACAATTGTGCATGTGTGTGGGAATGCACATGTTCATAGCTTTAGGGAAAGGGCCACTGAAGCTTTTGACCTACCGAGAGAGAGGAACAATGTTGGCAGCCAATAAGACAACTGGACTGGTGTTCCCCAAAAGAGAAATGACCAATACTGATGAGACCCTGACGCTGTTCATGATGACGCCAGGCATCAGCAAAGCCAGAACACATGGTTAGTCAGTCAATCAAAAGCACACAATCAACATATAAAAATCCTTAAAGTCCCCATGTAGTCACTAATTTTATTCCTTAAAACTCATCTTTGATCACTAAAATTACATATTTAAATGTTTTTTACTTAAAATAGTTTGAATGTAACTCTACACCGTTGCCTCATTTAGTATATGTGATTCTATGATTATACAAATTAGCCCCATCCCCACTCACTCACACCAGCTCAGAGATCCACTCAAGTTGACATGATTGGTTACAAGGTAGTTTGTGACATAAGAAACACCAGCGATTTCAACCTGTGTTTTTGAAACTGTGTTTTATTGCAGATTTAAGGAGAAAATACTCTGCCATGGAGGTGCCTTATGAATTTGCACATAGTTTGTCTTAAAGCATATTAAAAACACCAGAGACATAAACAACATTAACTTGATTTTCACCACAGTGTGTGTGTGTGTGTGTGTGTGTGTGGGGGGGGGGGGGGGTCGTTAAGTAAAAAAAATACAGTAAAATTTCACATTTTTATATTAAATATAAAAGCC
>JAOTRC010030426.1:0-13303 GCA_027497675.1 Cyprinella lutrensis
GGGCTTCCAGTCCGACGGTTACAATTATTTCAGGAAGCACGGAAGGGAGGGGGAGGAGATGAGATGCGGAGGAGGTATGGTCTAGCTAAGCCTCCGATTTTTTTGAAAATATTGCGAACGTCAACACTCCCAGGATCGCTTATAGGACCTTTAATGTCATCACCACAATGAGAAATTACATGAAATCCAAAGAGCATTCAAATGAGGAAAGACAGCTGTCCACCACTGCGTTCATGACTTCACTTAGTACACCGTTATTTGTGTCTCTGAAATGTCTGTCAGCGGCAGCACAGCGCTTTTTCTCACTCACTAATTGTTTTTCTCAACAAACATGAAATAATATAACAATGTTATGCTGACTGACTCGAGTGTGTTCGTTCTGTACGATAATTGGTGCACTTTGCTTTATTAGCTTATTCCCTTTTGCGCTGCATGAGCTTAAATGCTTTTGTTCTTTATATTTTTTGTTTACACATTGTTTAATGTTTTCAACTAAACGAAATGGATATATTGTAAGCTTCTTGTGTATGTTTCCTAATCAAACGCTTAAGAAATGGTGACAAACTTAAAAAAAAATATCTAAACTTAAAAGTAACATCTGTCTCGTTAAACGTCATTTAAATAAACTAATATTCGAATATTCGATTTTTATTTGTTCTCTTAATGTTCTCTAATCCAACCTGTTACATTTTTAATTAGGCTAATGAAATTAACATTTGAGTAAGAATAAACAGCAAGAAGGCAGAGGACCTGCACCATCACTGATAGATGAAGCAGATACACACTATATTGGAAGAATAGTAAAATCCGACAGGAAAAATAACTACTGTTGCTTTTGTATTTGTAGTAAATAAAAATGACCAAATAAATTGGATTTAACAGCTGTGATGGTGGCTACGGCATATCTCTAGCCTTCCATCTTGCATCCTCCCATTCCATACAGAAATCCATTTCATTTTCGGCAGGAGCAATTATGGGGATATACATGTCATGAATGCATCCAACCACACTGGAAATCCTGAAGGAAATTCTAATTATTCGGTTAGAGGTCACAGCCAGATGTTATCAAGTGAGCATCATTTCTCAGATTACCTCCATTATCTCAGATTACCAAAAATGCTTTTCTTACTTGGCCTTTTTGTCTGGTTGTTTCCAGTCAAAATATCTAAAAATAATTAGCAAAATGTGATGAAATGTGTCCCTTTGCAAAATCAAACAGATAAGTGATAACTAAAAGACCACGACACTGAATAATAGGGGTGAAAAACTCAGTTCCTGGAGGGCCACTGCCCTGCAGAGTTTAGCTTCAACCTGAGAATGTCTAAGAACTTCAACTCTCAGTAAACTTCCGACTTCTGAACTGGTTGCAGTTCCACTCTGGTTCCATATGAGGGCACTCACAGGAACGACTGCAGAATGAATGGAGATCTATGGAGCTATACCTCTCAAAATCTATATATCTATAAAATTAATATAATTATAATCTATATAATTTTTTGTCTAGTAATTTGAATGTTGTATTTGAAACGAGATGGAAAGCAATGACACATTTCTAACACATGGGTGTTAGATTTTTTTTAGAATCACTTATTTACTTTAAAAAGTCTTTTAAAATGTCAGTGACGTCATACACATCGTACGACCAGAGATACTGCCACTGTGCCATCAAGCGGTATCTGTAGTCGTGATCAGTCCTTCACTGACCAACCAGTGTTCATTAGCAGAATGCTAGCATATTATGGGCAACAACAACACAACCTGTAAGAAATTGAAAGGACATAACTACTCGATCATTCAACTTTCGACCTATAACCCATGTTGAACTTGCAAAACCTACAAACAAATCGGAGACTTCTCAACGGCAAACGGGTGAGAGAGACAAATTTAGCCGTCTAGCTCTGTAGACTCCCATTCATTACTACACTTATGGGTGATCACCCCCAGTGGAACTCTGGTGGAACTACAACCAAAATAGGACAAGTAGGACTTAGGACTCGGTAAAATAGGACTTAATAGGGAGTGGCCAGGCTCTCTATAGATGGGCTATTTGAAAACCCTTAGTATGTGTTGGAGGGTTGGAACTAATGCAACACTTGTTATAACCATGTTTTGTCATTTGCTCGCCCTCATGTTCCTTTTACATGAATTTTTCTTCTACAGAACACGAAATGAGTGACATGAGGGTGAGTAAATTATGACCCAATTTTCTTTAAGTGAACTATCAGTCTATATTTTCATGCACTTTAAAAGTTTGATTGGAAATTTACTCTCTTTAAGATGCCATTTAAACATCTTAAGTCTGGTTTGAGCATATGCGGACTAACAGACCTTTAAAATGACTTAATTAGATTTTGTATGTTTATCCTGAACATTGTACATGAAGTCGTAGATGGTGGTTGTTGTTTGTTGTCAGGACATTAGCTGGATTAAGGCTGCTTTGGGGTTTGGCAGTGAAATCGGAGCACACTCCACATGTTTCAATGGAGAACCTCCCCCCCGTCCCAAGACACAACACGTGACACCACACCTTCTTTCATATCCCCCTTCACATGCAAAACAAAGCTTGTACCGCCTGCCATATGTCCTTTTCCTCCCGGTCACTCAGAATGATCCATGGAGATTAGTTAATGACATCTAATATCTTAGTCACTACAGTCAAGTATAGATGTTTTAGTTGTATTCATGGCTGGACAGGTGGCTGCCCTTCAAATCTCTGTTCGTGTGACGCAAGCTACTTGCACCCAGTGCACCTCAGACCCTTTATGACGCAGTTTTCCCTTATTTACACAGTCACAGCATGAATACTCTTTAACCTTACTCAGAATGACAGTGCAGTCTAAAGTTATGGTGTAACAAGTGATATAGCAATCAGATGACAAATAAAAATAAAAGATGACTGTAGTACTGTTGTGATTGTAGTTTTGTTTGTGATCCAGCTTACAGTCACCAGAGCGATTCTGGTTACAGAATTAAAGCACATGTTATTATAGTTCATCAGTGTTTTTTTATGGATATAAAGTTAACCAGTTTATTAAGCACCCACTGAAAAAGTCTGTATATTTGTTAGTTGTGACCAAGCGGCACTAGGGATGGGACAGTATGAAAATTTCATATCATGTTTATAGTGACTAAAATTATTGTGATTATCAATATTATCATGGTTTTGTTAAAACGAGATGAAAGTGTTAAAAAACAACTTATGCCTTAATTTATGTTTTACTCTACTCTTACTGTGCTAGGCATCTCATAAAAATAGCCTACTCCACAGACCTGAAACATAAGCTATTGAAATTACATTTTTCATTGCAGGGCAGGGCCAGGTAACAATGCTAGACCAATCAACATTTGAAAATTTAAATGACTGACATTATTAAAAAAATCAAAAGTAAAAGGGCGGGGGCCCATGGGCTTGAACCCAGTCAAACCCAATGGTAAGTCTGGCCTTGAATTTTTCACACTGCTTGCATTTTCATGTCGTTTACCCTTTACACATCAGGGGTGCGTTTCCTGAAAGCATCGTTAGCCAACTATGGTTGCAAGTTGGTTGCAATTTCCATTGAACCAATATCTGCACAGCTTTAGTGAAGTCTGATTAAAAAGCCGCTTTCCTTTCTCGCGCTGTACTGGCGTTGTTTCTGGTCCTAGCTGACACATTGAATAGGAAATGTGCGCATCTTTTCCTGCTTGATTGCCGACAGGTGAGTGATAATTTGTTCTGCCTGATCGCTGACGAAAAGGGGCGTTCGCCGCGACACCTCCCACTCAACCTTTTTGTCCTTGGATGGAAAGGTTGCAGAACTTTAAGCGAACTTAATCACTACAGAGACTGCTCCTCTATAGGCAAAAGTACTACAAGTCGTCTGACATCTCTACGCAGTCTCACTCCATTAGACCTCTTAGCCTGGTCACTAGAAACTAAGGACTGGGTCGCTGGCTCTTGATACTGGACTGAGCAACAATTTCCTTGTGTGACAAAAATCTCAACATCTCTCACAATGCCCTTTGAGTCTGGAGCTACCGAAACGACTCTGCCAAGCCTAAACTGACCCCGCAGAGCGTTCTGGTCGCACAACCAAACAACATCCCCAACAGCGACATTTCTTTCTGTAGTGTGCCATTTGGTTCTAACGAAAAGACTTGGGCCAGCAAGCTGGCACCACGCTTTCCAAAACTCGTTAACCTGGGCTTGAACTTCACGAAGGCGCTTATAGGGGTAGTTGTTAAAGTCAAAAGACTTGAAGTCGCCA
Source organism: Cyprinella lutrensis (assembly GCA_027497675.1). Taxonomy (NCBI): domain Eukaryota; kingdom Metazoa; phylum Chordata; class Actinopteri; order Cypriniformes; family Leuciscidae; genus Cyprinella; species Cyprinella lutrensis. The sequence goes on from JAOTRC010030426.1 coordinate 4,248, forward strand.
CTGTGAGATGCTCGCCCTAAGAGAAGCGAGTTTGGTGTTATATACTCAATGCGGTCCTCGCGACTTTGGATTCTTGCATCAATTGGCCGCTCATTAGCCAGATTAGCTGCCGAATGGAGGGTTGTCAGGAACTCACTGAAAGTAAGGTTTGCCGATTTGCTTAAACTTTGAAGAGCTCTCTTAGCAACCCTAACACCAGCTTCAGCAGCTCCATTTCGATGCGGTGAATCAGCAGGGAGCACTTTCCACGTCCAGCTTGTCCCATTTTTTGCAGCATACTCCTCCAAGCTTACTGTATCTTGGCTTCGCAGAAAGGTATACAAGTCCTTCAGAAAAGATCTTGCCCCAATAAAATTAGTCCCAGGGTCTGACCAAACCTTAAGGGGATGGCCCCTGATGGCAACAAATCTTTGGTAGGCCATTAAGAAGCTCTCTGTGGACATACTACTGGCAAGATCTATGTATAGCGCCCGGCTCGCCATACAGCAGAAGATGATGCCCCAAACCTTCATGGACACTCTTCTTTTGATGTCATCTTTCACCATGTATGGTCCAAACAAGTCAACAGAAGTAAACTGGAACGGCGCAGCGGGTCTTGACCTTTCTACTGGTAGATCACCCATTACTTGTTGGCATAATTGAGCTCTAGCCTTCCGACAGTGAATGCACTGGTTGACAACTTTCTGGGCCAGCCTTCTACCTTGTATGACCCAAGCCTTTTGCCGCATTCTTAACAGAGTCCCAGCAACCCCTTCATGCCCTTCCTGGTGACTTTGGCGTGCTAATAGAGTCCCCAGCCAGGTGTCAAAGGGAATTAGTGGAACAGCCCAGCAGTCTTCTTTAAAATACTGTATTCGGCCTCCGCACAGTAACAACCCACTAGTTTCATCCTTGTACACAACCAGCCGGTCTGTTGTGGTGCTGGGGAAAGTGACTCCTTCTTGCACTGCTAGACACAAATCTCGGAAGGCGTCCTCCCTTTCGGCCACAGTAACAATGCCAACTAACGGGACTGCCTCCCACTTTAATCCCCTGGCTCTGCCATGAAGAAACTTCTTTGCCGCTCTCCAGACCAGCGCTAGTGACTTTATCAGTTGCAGTAGGCTACTGAACCGCTTGATATCCAGAAGGCTTGTAGCTGAAACCCCAATGGGTGGCCTATGCAGATTCGTGGAGGGCTCCTTTTTTGCTCCAACCCGGGTAAGAGCAGCAACAAAAGCTTTCTTCTGGATACGTGTGAGGTTCTCTCTTGCTTCAACAGCAACATCCTTGGCAGACTTCACTGGCCACTCACTCTGCGGGAGACTTAAGAACTTAGGACCCAGCTGCCATTCTGTGCCTTCGTCCAACTCCTCGGGGCTTGCCCCTCTGGAAATAATATCCGCTATGTTGAGTGGCCCAGGAACCCACCACCAGTCTTGGACATTTGTGCTGCCTTGAATTTCCCCAATTCTATTAGCAAAGAATGTCTGGTAGCCGTAGCTTTCACGTTGGACCGCTCCCAGGACTGTCTGGCTGTCAACCAGGTGGTACCACGTCTCTACACGAATTCTGCAGTGCTTCTGGAAATGCTTCTTCAGACGGGCAGCATAGACAGCTCCACAAACTTCAGCCTTGACAGCATCCCCCTTGTGGTCTAAAGGCGTTAGTCTGGCCTTTGATTCAACCAGCCGTATGATCACATCATGTGGTAATTTCCACCGTAGATACAACACAGCGCCGTATGAGCGTTCACTGCCATCAGAGAATGTGATACCGCAGGGCTCGGCGGCAGGGTCGGAAGGTGTCAAAGCCCTGGTGAATCTCAACCGACCAAGCTCAGCATAATCTTCAAGGAGGCAGATGGCGTTTTCCCGGAGGTCCTCAGACAAAGGCACATCCCATGTGCTTTCTAATGGACTATATTTAACCTTTGCTTCTTGAAAAGCTCTCCTCACCAAGATAGCTCCCTTCTGCTTGACGGGTGTCGCAAGACCGAGGGGATCATACAACCCAGAAACCTGACTAAGGAGCTCTCTACGGGTGAGTGGATTTGGCACCTGCGCCCTTACTTCCTCTTTCAACAGATTTTCTCCCAATCTCATTTTCTTTTTCTTTTTGGAGAAGTTCACAGCTACCATCAAGCGAAGTTTGTCACTTTCCGGATCATAACCAAGACCCAGAGCTTTATTGTTCTCTTCGGAGAGTTGGTTTGGAAGGACCATCACTGAGGATTCTTTCCTCCCCAGGTCTCTGGGTTCTGGCCTCCCACTTTGGCCAGAGTAAACCCACGGCTTCAAGTAAAACCCGCCGGCCTCCAAGATTTGCACAACATTGGCTGTTATTTGCTTGAGCTTGCCCAGGTCATTGTGCGAGGTCAGGATGTCATCTACATACGCATCTTGTTCCAGCACACGGCGCTCTTCTGCAAAATGGTTGAACATTGACAGATTCGCTGTCTCACGCATGGCAACTTGTGCAATGCACCCAGCTGGTTTGTCTCCGATATTAACCCTCGTAATTGCAAATTCCTGAACAACCTCTTCTTCAGAGTCTCTCCACAAGAACCGATGAAGATGTACCTCCTGGTCCTCAAGCCATACAGAATTATACATTTTTTTGATGTCCCCAAGCGCAGCAAATACACCTTGCCGGAACCGTATGAGGACAGCACGGATGTCATTGAGGACATCTGGACCCTTGATGAGTAGGTCATTCAGGCTATGGCCTCTGAATTTCTGACTACTATTCCACACAAGGCGAACCGGTGTGGTAGCAGAGTGGGGGTTTGGTGCAATTAGATGACTGATGTACCACACCGGTCCAGTCCAGCTCTCCAGTTCTTCAGCTGACAGCTTGACAGCAGCATTCCTCTCAACCATATCGTGGACTTGTGTTTTATAGGCTTCCTTCCATTTCAGCTCTCTTGCCAATTGCTTTTCAGTCCTCCGGAACGTTGCTTCGACAGCCCTTCTATTGTTGGGCAATGTCACCGGATCCTCCAACCAGGGGTACTTTACATGCCAATGTGGCTTCTCACTGTGATGATCTCCCGTTACATAAGTCAATCCACTCTTTATTTGCTCCAGCTCCCGCTCCTCAGAAATGGTCATCTCCTTCCCCCCAGGTTGACAATTTCCACATCTACAGCCACCACACCTGGGTTCACAGGCGGCCCCGATACTGTCCCATCTCCACCAATCCATGAAATCTCGCCTGGCAACACACGAAGTGGCTTGGGTAAGTAGGGATGACTGGACTGAACCATTACAGATGATTTCCTTGTACTCCGCAGCTGCTGTCCTCATAGAGCGTGCAAAATGCGTTCTGGAGCCATGGGCAGTGACTGTAACATCTTCCAAGAGATCCGGGTGAGAACCACCCACCGTTTTCCCAAGGGGACCATCCCATAGGACAAGGTCACCGACTGAACGCACCTTCTGAGGGACGAGCCGGCCTTCTTTATGACTGATGAGGAGCTCGATCTTAGTAGGACGGACCAGTTCGTGAAGGGGAACGTCTGGGAATATTTTTTTCAGTCTGTTGGGTGGCACATGCCGATTGACTTCAGCGATGCTATCCAGCCCGTAACACACAAGCTGGTGGGATCTCAGGGTTCCCTTTGAAGTTGTGACCCGAATCTTCAATAGATATCGCTTAGTCTCGACCGTTACTTGCATCCCACCAACTCCATGGACTATAAGCGTAACATCCTCACTTCTCAAATTCAGCTCACTTGCAGCCTCATGAGTGATGTAATTGGTGTCGGATGCCAGGTCTAACAATGTCCCAATCTTTTGCCCAGCATTTGCAGTGACTTCGAGGATCATCATTATGACCGGAAACTCCTCAAGGCCGTTCTCCACAATGGCTGGACTAAACGTTCTTGAGACAGAATTACAGAATGCATCCCTACACCGCTGAGCCAAGTCAGGGGCCAGGCTTGACAGGAACTCCTCCTGGGTCTCAGTGTACTTTCTCAATTCACCTCTTGCTGGGCTGGGCTTTTCTCTTCTCAGCCCATCCCCCTTGCTTCCAACCTTGGGACAGAGGTAATAATGATGAGCCAGGCCTTGAGTATCCTTACATCCCTCGTTTTTGCACAGAAAGTTGGTCTTGCACTCTGCATCGTTGTTGTGAACCTCGAGACACCTCCCACAAGCACCAAGTTTCTTAACTGCTTCTTTCTTGTCTGCTACTCTGAGCATTTTAAACTTCTTACAATAATACAGCTTCCTCCCGTGGGCCCTCTCTCCACAGACAACGCACAATCCTTGGGACTTTGAGGAATTGGTAGACCTTGTCCGGGCGTGCTTTTGCGGAATTTTTGCCTCCCTCTTACCGGAGTCATCATCCCTTAATTGATCTAATTGCTCATAAATCTTCTCCTGACTTCGTAGAAACTTAAGGAGTAAGTCGAACCTGTCTTCAGGTGATACAGCCTCCTCTCCTTTTGACACATAGACCAGCCACTCCTTTTTTAAACTTTCAGGTAGCTTGCTCTCCAAGGACTTTGTTACGAGTGGATTTTTCAAGGCGCCCGTGTTCCCCAACCCACTGAGATCGTACAAGGCTTTTTCCACAACCTGAATCAAGTCCACAATCTTCCTGGGTTGGTGGCTTCTTACTGGTGGCAGCGCTTGCAGCTCCTCAACAATTTCCAGAGCGATTGCTGTTTTGTTTCCAAATCGGTTCTCAAGGATACGAAAAATTTCGTCCGCTGTTCCGTAAGTTGACAAGCGAAGGTCCCTAGCTACCTTTTCCTCAAGGCTATCCAACAGCTGGAATTTCCTCACTTCCTTGGAGCCGGTAGGTTCCCCTTGCTCTTGGAGCGCCTCCCATTCCTTTTTCCAGAGATGGAAATTTCGTTTGTTTCCATCAAACTGCGGGAGTGCTGTTGGCCTCAATTTGATAGCAGGTGGTCGGTGTGGGGCTTCTCCTGGGGACCCCTCGTTTTCTAACTTCGCTTGTAATAAGGACGCTTTCCCTGAGATCAAGTCAAGCAGCCGCCCTTCCGCATCCCTTATGCGCTGCCGTAAGTCAGGTCGCTCTTCATCTGGGACCCAGCGAGTCCATCGGCGAATGGCTTCCTTTGCTGCTTTCACCAACACCTCAAGGTTATCAAGCATTAAGTCATATACCTCCAATTTCAGGTCAGATTTATTTCTCTCCAGCCGCTTGCACTCCTTTTCAGCTGCCTCCAATACCAGGGACAATTCAGGGTGGCCGAACCCTTGCCACAGAACACTCCGGACTGCCTCCTCCACTTCCCCAAGCTTTTGCTCACACTCCTCTGCTGTCCTTTTAACGTCTTGCGCTTCACTCTCTTTGGAGGTAGCCGCAAGCTCCTCTTCCTCAGTCCAAACAGCATCCACCTCCTCATTTGCCTCCATCACCCGGTCAGCCTCCAGCGCGACCTTGCTGAAGGCTTCCTCCAGTTCTTCCGCCGACATCTTCTTGCAAGACTTCATCACTGAGTTTGCTAGTCGGGAAAACCGCTGTTTGGCAGTCGTTCTCTCTTTCTTTAACTGCTGCAGAGACTTTGACTCAGCCATTTTGGGCTTTGGAATGAACTTTAATTTGGCACACTGGGCTTTGGCTTGGCAGGAGCCGTAGGTAGCTTGGACAGGGCAGCGGGGCTGGGGACTCAGCTACAGGTGGGCTTGGCGGGAGCTTTGGATGGACTCAGCTTCACAAGAGCTGATGGGCCAGCTTGATTGGAGTTTCTTCAAGCAGTCTCAGCGGTTTTTCACTGTCAAGTGTTCTCCTCATTTAATTGTGCTTAACCCTCACTTGATAGGGCGGTACCAATCTTGAACATTAAACTGTTTCACTCAATAACCAGGCCTCAATTTGGATCTTTGTGCTTTTCTTTTATTTGTCTTCACTTCTTGAAGCCCAAACATTACAGGTGAAAAACCTTCAAAACCAGAAAACACCAACAATTTACTAATTTGCATATTTGTGGTAAAACCAGACACACAGAGCTCAAAAATCATGAATTATCAAACTCGGCATTAGACTCATATATAAATGCAAATACACAAATTTCTTCATGAACTATTTGAGTTTAAATGCATCACAAACATTAAATTACTATTTAAGCTGCAGGAGGCACAATGAATTGCATGAGTATCTAAATATCCAAACAGTGAATTTACACATATTTTACCCATACAAAATATTTTCAGTACATAATCACTCCCTTTAAAAATTGTACAAACTACTATTTTAACATTTAAATTATTATTATTTTTTTTTCCATTTTAGGCAAATGTTATAAAAAAAAAAATAGGACCATGCACAATTTCAAACCATGTCTTTACAAGCCAACAATATCCCATACTGAATACATATAAGAATTAAATCACTAAATTAAGTGATTCCGTAAATACCACATGAATGTTCACAACACACAAATACTACAGCGCACAAACATGAATGTCTTGTTCCACCCGCACCTCAACGCCTCATCAGCGTACAATAAAGTCTGATTTATATGGCGATCTTACCGGCTGTCTGTTCAGTCTTTTGATTTGGTACCAATATCTGCACAGCTTTAGTGAAGTCTGATTAGAAAGGCGCTTTCCTTTCTCGCGCTTTACTGGCGTTGTTGCTGGTAGTGCTAGCTGACACATTGAATAGGAAATGTGCGCGTCTTTCCAGCTTGATTGCCCACAGGTGAGTGATAATTTGTTCCGCCTGATCGCTGACGAAAAGGGGCGTTCGCCCCTTTGTGATGCTCTTGTGTTGCAAAACTAAACACAGTTGTCATGTTTTACACACAACAGCTCAAAATTGTTCACACTTATTTCTAATGATGTGATCAAACCAACTGTATACAACATAAGCCAGCTCAGAGTGCACAGGTGAGAAAGGTGCATTGAATATTGATACAAACAATAGAACAAACTGAGAGGAGGAAGAATATGTGTAAGATGAGGAAGAGAATGTGGAAGATGAAGAGCAAAGTATTGACAGTGTTTTCAAGGCTAGATCTGCACACTAGAAGGATTTTCCCTTTGCCTGGCAAGAAACGACATTGCCTTTGATGTGGAAGTCCTCAGGCCGGACCAAACATGAAGACATGATGCTGAAGCAGAATGAATCTCTCACTGACTTAGATTTTTTTTGAGTGTTGTGTAACATGCTTTTTTAAATTTAGAGCCTTTTTTACTGTAACCTATATTGTAACCTCTATTGCAGTTATTGCATTTTACAGTAACAGCATGCAACTGTTGAATATACAATTCAGAAAATTCAGAACAATACTACTTACAGTGCATACAGTATACAATTTTTATTCACATTACTATTGCAGGTTATGATTACTATACTCCTTTGCATATTTTTTTTTTTTTATTGTTACAATATACTTATTTTCTGTAACAGCATGCTTTGGATGCTGTGCACTTCATTTTTCGATGTAGTGTTCAATGAATGATCTGATGTGTGTGTGTGGCCTGAAAGCATTATTTGATTTTAAACACAGATAAAATAGTTTTGAGGCAATTGTTTGATTTTGCAAGAAGAGTCAGAAGTTCTCTGAATGCAGTTTTAAGATTTGGTTTTGTGTTTAAATTTTGAGAAAGTGGATGATTTCGAAAAATGTAATTTAGCATTTCAGAAAAACACTAATAAAATTAATAGGAATTGTCTTTTTTTGGACCCTCGAATAAGGTTGTCTTCATAGATGATGCCCGGCTACTTGTGTTTGATCCTGTTAGTCTGACGTGTGTTTGCATGTGTGCCTGTCATCTCACTCATGTGTACATGTGTGGTAAGAGCATAACAATCATCTCCTTTTTTTATACCCACACTAATATGACTACATATACCTCTTTATGCATCTCTTTTAAACAGTCATAAATGTCAAAAGGCAGAAATGCTCCAGTTACAACTGCACTGATGTGTTGTTAAATGACAGTAATGTTTGGTCTGAAGTCTCAGGGGAGGATTCCATCAGGATATGATGTCTCTTTTATGCTCTTTTCACTTGTTATTGTGAAATGCTGGTCATCAGATTGCTCGGTGAAACATGACAGGCTGTGATATCACCGTTGAACGCAGAAGACTGGGTTCATTAGGGCCTTTAACATAGTTCAGATATCTGTCGTGTCATTTCAGTAAAGTGATAAAGATTGCTACACCGCTTCCAATCATAGGCTACATTTGGATCTCTTGCTTTTTAAAAAAAAAAAAAACCTCATGCATGTGTTGATCAGCTTTCAATCACACCCCATGTTGCCATCAGTGCTTAACATCTGCTGTGAGCCCTGTCAGCAAAATATCCCTGTTGTTGCATTCAGAGAGACAGAAAGAGAGAGAGAGTAAAAAAAAAAAAAAAGAAGACTATTAAAGGTGTAAAGTGAGTAATTTCTGTGCAACTCACCAAACGTTGTCAACTTTTTTCAAACTGGCTAACATGAGGTTTTGTCAAAATTGCAAGAATGATTGTTTTGCCTCATATACATATTTTAGTGATGTCTTTCCTCTATAATAATAATCAAACACTTTACTTGAAGGGGTGTGCATAAGACTAACATTACACCTTTATAATCATGACATGATTCATGTTATGAATATGAAGGAAGTTTTATGTATGTTTATGACAACTGTCATTACATGTCATTCGCTCAATAATGTCTTTTTCAATGCAAATATGACATTGTTTGAGATGTCTTGTTTATGGCAACTTGACATAAACCAATGCATCATAACCTGTCAGAGTCTTTGTCATGGCAACTTTACATTACTAAGACAACACAACCTGCCATAAACATGAAATAGCAGATCAATTGTCAAACTTAAGAAACCACTTAGATTTATTGGTTAAAATTACATTAAAATCTAGGGTGGTTGGTTTTGACATTAGCTTTCACGAATCAATTATAACTTTTTAATGACAAATTCAATAGTTGAGGTCACGAAAATTATCCATGACACAATTACAATGCCTCATGACAGCCAATGTCAAAACCAACCACATGAAAGTTTAACTTAAAGGGGGGGTTGACTGCGATTTCACTTTTTTCATTTTAAATAGTGTGTAATGTTGCTGTTGGTGCATGAACAGT
>JAOTRC010030530.1:0-13122 GCA_027497675.1 Cyprinella lutrensis
TTTCTGCCGTTTTGTTAATTACCTCGTTAGTAAACCAATCGCACACAAAAAAGCAGCAAAGCTTGAATCTCCTCCATTCAAAAACCAAAACAAAAGCGCAGGCTAGAAGAGCAGTCGCACGCAGTTTAACGTCATCTTCCCGCCCCGTGTACTGTGTAAACGCAGTAAGCAAGCGGTCTGGGGAAAAAAAGTTCCTCTGAAAAAAGTTCCTGGGACAAATAGTTCCTGGTAATTGCAGTTGAAACGTGGCTCAAGTTGCATAATGTGTTGACAAGTCCAGTAGACACACCTCTTTAAGTAAAGATATGTCCAAGGAGATCTGAACATACATACATACATACACACACACACACACACACACACACACACATGACATGACACTGTAACAGCCTTAACAAATAGGCCTGTGAAATGGACTATGCTGTTCAGACAAAGCCTTGTTCTCTGGCTTTAGGATAGTGTAAAATCCTTGTTCTCTGGCTTTAGGATTGGGTAAAAGCCTTGTTCTCTGGCTTTAGAATTGAGTGAAATCCTTGTTCTCTGGCATTAGGATTGAGTAAAAACCTTGTTCTCTGGCTTTAGGATTGAGTGAAAGCCTTGTTCTTAAGGATTCTTATGGATTAAGCCTCAGTTCTTTAGGATTGTGAAAATTGTTCTTGGGATTCAGTTTTGCTTTTTTTTTCTTCAGACAACTTGCAGGAGCAGTGGCTAATGGACCATGGGTGGAGAAGACAGGCAAAGATTTTTATGTAACTTTACTTACTATGTAAATTTGCTATTTCGTTTTGCTCAGCGGAGACTATATATGGCTGTCAACATCACATCTGAGTAACTGTATATTACCTTTCAGCCATTTCAAGTTAGATGTCAGTCAGATGGACAGAGCTGTGGGATATTCATGCTTATGGTAAACTTATACAATTTCTACTCAATTTTTCCTGTTTGTCCTAAATCTCCATAATCATTATTTTTCTCTTTAACAGTACGCCTTCTGCATCTGTACTGGTGCCATGTTTCACTTTTTGGATGCAAGTTGCAAGAACCAGCATACATGGATCATGATGACCAAATGAAAGCGTGGAGTGTGCTGATGGAGTCGATGAAGTGCTATGCCATGAAGTGCTATGCTATGGAGCCTTTCACATTAATTTTTGAAAACATTCAGGACACGGAAACCTTCATGATAATTTGCAAAGACACCCTCAACCTGAGAGTAAATGCTGGAGTTGGGGTGCACCGTCACCCATATACTGTACATTTTGTTAGTATATGTGTGTTACAGTGGAAAGAGTGTTTGTATAAATGAACTGAGAGCTGACTCAGCGGAAAGAGTGTTCCTGTGTGTGTTACAATGGAAAGAGTGTTTGTCTGAAGTGGACTGAGAGCTGATACAGCGGAAAGAGTGTTCCTGTGTGAGCGTTACAGAGGTTACCTGTCTGTAACGCTCAATGCAGCGTGAATTTCTTATATCTGTCTGAGCATTAATGATTGTATAACCACGCTTGGAACAAGGACTCATCAACTAGAGCAATCTTCCCACTCGGACATGTCACCTTGCTCATTGGTCCATTCAAACCTTAGGGGTTGGTTCTTTCTCATGCTATATTAGCGCCAGTCAACAGTGACTGCCCTCTCTTTTAAATTTCATCCAGCCGCAAATAGTGTTTCGGTTGATACTGGGGAACCCCTCCCTCTCCCTGGGCCCCCGAGGGCTACAGCAGGCCAGCACGCCTTCATGGAGGAGAGAAAAGACTATCTCACAATGAACCAAGGTCATTCTCAGGAGTTTGTAACCAGGACTCCAACCAACAATGACTCCAATCACCCACTTTTCTGACTTCCGCACCTCTCCTGGGTGCTCGACATGGCCCCAACAGGCACCAGGCCTTGACCAAACTAGCCATGTGGTCAGGGAGAAAGATAACGTTCAAACAAACTTTCACTTGCCACTGGCTGAAACCCTCAGATCAGAACAGATGAGCTAGCTCGTTCATCAAAAGAAAACATCACAATTTTTTTTTAAACATCCTTTTTATTTTTTTATAATAAGCATATTGTATGTTCAAAATGCAATGCAGTGGTATTTAATGCACTGAAAATCAATCAAATAAACCTTTGCTTTGGATTGGTCAAAAAGGATTTCTAATGTCTAACCATTTGTTCAGCAGGGGACATGTTTTACTTTACATCTCCACTAATAGCTTTGGCAAACAGTAAATTTTTAAGTTAATTTGAATTGAAAGTTAATTTGCAAATTCCATAAATATTTTATGTGCAAATTGATTCCCTGTTTTATGACTGAATGACAGGGCAAAACTCAAAAAAGTGTGGGGTATGACATCACTAATAATAGAATAAGCTATTTCAGTTAAAGTGTTGTCATGTCCATGTGGCTAACTGAGTATTTACATATTTTATTCACTGAACACAACTAATTGTAAATCACAAAATATATATTTTAAAATAATAATAAAAAAATCTATAAAGAAATGCAGTACTGTACATTAACTTTCAATCATTCTAACACACATCCCATTCTCAAAGAGTGAAGTTAGCAGATTTGCTGGTCACAATCTTATCTTTACAATTACTAGTTAGAACAAATTAACCTTATTTTAACATAAACAAACAGCATAAAAGATGCTGCAGGGTGGCTGACAAAACTTGTAATGACAGTCTCAAGTGATCCCTTAACAATAACAGCTTCTCACTGTGCCTTTGTCTTGTTCTTAAAATCACTTAAGAAAAAAAAGGAACTGTTTCTTTATTCCATGCCTTCTCTGCACTGCTCCGCCTCAATGAAGCCCTCTTTCTCATAACCCCCAAGATCAACCTCAGCATAGCTGGAGTGGCATCCTTGATTCCGAAACTTCATGGAGGGCCAATAGTTATTGGTGCGACGCTGTGAATAAGCATTTTAAATGAGTTGATCTAGAGAATAAAGTAAAAGGGATGGATGGATGAATTGATTTGCGCTTACCTGCATGAGGTAAATAGGAGGAGCAACAGTTGGATGTGTGTTAATGTAGTAGACAGCCAAGAGGGTCAAGAACACCAGTAGAACCAGAGCTACGACTACACCTGCAATGATGGCTGTGTGTTCTGGTGCCTCTTCTTCACCTGAAAGTGTAAAAGAAAGTGAAGCAATGATAAACAAGAACACAAATTTTTTTAATCATAAACGTGGATGTGCAAAAGCTTAATTGAACACAGAGAGCACATAAGACAGACGGATGATTCAGTTCAGCATATATATGGTGAATCACATGCAAAATCATGAGGTCTATCTATATCAGTGCAGCACCAAGCAAAATTTAATCTGACGCAGAAGCTGCATTCGAATTGAACTTGTAAAAACAGCTGCCAACAGACTCTGAATCAGAGGTTGAAGAGGGGCCCAACGTGGCTCTAGCCCGCTACAGGGCAGACAGCAGTGGGGGTCCACTCATGAGGGAGCCCATCCACAGCTTTCTGCCCTGGCCCGCAAGTATCTGGGCAGCCTTGCCACTTCTGTCCCTGGCAAAAGACTTTTCTCACTGGCAGGTAACGTAGTTCAAAAGAAAAAGACAGCCTTGAGCTCTGAAAATGTGAACAGGCTAGTTTGTATCAGCAACTGGCTGAAAAAGAAGTATAAGAAATAGTCAAAGAGGTATATCCTGAGACCAATGGGGTTGTTGTTACTGAAAAGCAACAGAGAGATTTATTTTTCATCAGTATATTAGAAGAATAGGGACTGAGGTCAATCACTGGTACTATTTGTATTTTATTTTAAATGGTACACTTTATGTTGAACTACTGTAGGCCTATGTATTATGTTGTTGGTGCAACTGGCACTTTTGGGTTGTCACTAGAGGTCCTCGTTCTCACAGTGTCTTTCACATTTGACTTCATTTCCCAGCATTCTGTCTGTCACTCAAAATGAACGAATCTTTTTTCGAGTCAATTCGTTTGTTTTGTTCGTTAAATGAACCAAATGACTCGGAAAAAGATTTGTTCATTTTGATGAATGAGTTCCAACAGTAGAATCAAAAACGTGCGTCACCGAACAGAGCAAGGCGAGCATTTGAGCTTATAAAACTTAAACTTTGTTATTTATTTCTTAAATGAGCGATCGTTTTGCTTGATAAGCCCTTATCGTCTGGAATCGTTTAAAGCCCATTGAACAGTTTGCAGTATGTACTGAAAGTGTCTTTTGGACCTGAAACTGTTTGGTGCCCACTGAAGTGCATTATATGGAGAAAATGCTGGATTGTTTTCATCAAAAACCTTAAGTTCTTTTTGAATGAAGAAAGAATGACAAGGACATCTTGGATGACATGGGGTGAGTAAATTATCAGCAAAAGTTTTTTCAAAAGTGAACTAATCCTTTAAGTGTAACTTAAGAAGTGGGTTTCCATTCACATTCCATTCCAGTAGTTGCTAAATTCCTTGTTACATTATAATTATTGGCATCAGGATCATTTCAAACAGTCATAGAAGCATCGGCAGTGACAAGAGGAGACGTGCACGTTTTCTCTTCATCAAGTGCACGTTTAAATAAGTGCAATTTATGGTATTGTGGGTGGGGACAGGCGCTGATTACCTGATGAACTCCAGGTTTGGTACATAACATGCACACTTTGTTTCTGCACTATTAACCCTGCGTTCGCAAATGTACATACATCTGGCCCACCGAGTCTAATTTTCAAAGTAGAAATGTAGCTGCGTATATGAAAGATCACCGTAATCAATGATAGCCTAGATAAAAATGCACTCTTCTACGGGCCTCATATGGAAAGCAATTTGTTAAATGATAGAAGAAACCTAATTTGGACCTAAGCTTCTTTAACAACCTATCAATATTTACGTCAAATGCTAATCTTTCATCCATCCATATACCTAAGTATTTGTATAAAACTAACTCTTTCTAGAAGTGTACCATTTGAGGTTGTAATTGACATATCAGTTACCTTAGAACGACCACGACTAAAAATTATGTCTAAATACCACGACTAAAAAATTAGGCTGCTTCACTAAGGCCTATAAACCTGAGACTCTGTAACAGTTATTTGTGATCTACAGACTCAAAAGCCTTTGATAAATCAACAAATAGCGCAGAACATGACTTTTTACTGTCTAAAGAAGTTATAATATAATTTGAGAAAATAACATAGCTGTAGTGTCCTGTTCTAAAACCTGACTGATAATCTTGAAGAATATTATTAACCTACAGAAATTGTTTTAATTGGTCAGTGTGTTGTAGTCGAGACCAGCTCACTCGAGTCCAATTCAAGACCGAGACGATAGAGGGTCGAGTCCGTGTCGAGACTGAGAACAATGAGAGTCGTGTCTGAGTCGAGAGTCGAGACCGAGACCAAAGAGAGTCAAGTCTAAGTCGAGACCGAGACAAAAGAGAGTTGAGTCCGAGTCGAGACCGAGACCATAGAGGGTCGAGTCCGAGTCGAGACCGAGACCAGAGGGTCGAGTCCGAGTCGAGACCGAGACCAAAGAGAGTCGAGTCCGAGTCGAGACCAGAGAGGTTGGATAACCAAAGGTTGGGTCTGAACCAGACTTAAAGATATCTTCAAGAATACGTAAAATATTTAGTGGTAACAATAAAATTGGCACCATACTCAAACTGTAAACCAAATATACCATGGAATCATGTAGACTGTAATGGTAAAAAAGCCACAAAGTGGTATAAAGGTATTCTAGGTTTTTGTGGTCTGCACTTGGAATGGGTGTTTGCCTCCACTCTTCAAGTGCTAGCTTAACTGCCAGTAACTTTGATCTTCCACAAGATTATCCCCCACATAAAGGGAGATTTAGGCCCACATTTAGGCCCTTGGAAATGCGCTTAATTTCGGAGAAGAATAATAAATATAGCTGCGAGCAGCGATTACGAGCCCAAGCCGAAGGCACCACAATCCCGGTGCCTATAGTTACCAAAAGGGACCACGGTGGCTTTAGGGTTACTGTGCATGAGCAATAAGGGCAATAATGTAACCACGTTTTGACTGTTGAGAAGATGTGTGCTGTAGAGCTTGCATTGGTGTGAGCTCTGCAAAAGTGTGCATTGAGGGCACATATCAACCACAAAGTATGCGTTCACGAGCAACCTTATGAAACCTAAAATGAAAAAAGAGACACCCTACAGTCTCATGGACTTAATGGACGCCATTTTGTTTAAAGCTGTATTCAATATATATTGCTAATCATTTGACACAAAAAAGGATAAAGTATTATTTTAACTTTTAAAAAACTTTTAATACTCATCCATTACACAACTAACATTTTTTTCATAGACCAAACACAATATCAATATCTGACTTTCTGTTGGTCGGAGCTAATGACTGTAAATTAGAAAGTTGTTTGGCTTGACGAGAACAAAAACATGCCAAGTTTTGTAACTGTCAGTAAAACTAAGTTATAACACACGTCATGTGTCCTTTTTTAGTCATAAAATGCATTTCCTTGCCTCGGCCAAACCGTTCGAAATCAAAAATCCGTCCGCAGTTTTAGCGTCCTCAATGTCTTGACTTAATGCATACCAAGTTTAGTGGTGATTGAATGAATTTATTTGGAGGAATACATCAAAATAAAAACCATCCATTTACCAAACAACCTATAATAGCCGGCTTCCTGTTGGGCTGGCATGAAACTTAGAGCATAAAAGTTTTATTATTTCGTTTCCTTGCCACGGCTGACATTTCCTTGCCACCAGTCAAGATATCAAAAATCCTCTGGCAATTTTTCATTCTCAATATCATGACTTCACGCTGACCGAGTTGCGTGGCGATTGGTTGAATTCTCGGAGGAGTATATCGAATTCCTGGGGCATACGTTTCCAAACAAACCATAATGTTGTTGGGCTGTTGGGCTGGCGTAAAACTTAGTTAGTTCAACGCGATCTATAAGTGTACTGAGTTTCATATTATTACATGCAAGCATATTTGATTTATGGACCAAGTTTATGGACCCCGTTTCAGGGGGACGCTGTCGAGCCCCCCTGCCATGCCCACCAGCTTCAGCCTGGCCCTGATAGCCACGGGTTCTGACCCGTGTGCAAAGTTTGGAGATTTTTAAAGCAAGTTAAGGGCCCCAAAAGTGCCCGAAAGGTAGTAAAATAATAATAATAATAAAAAGAGGAAGAAGAATCCTACGGAAAACAATAGGGCCTTGACCTTTTCAAGGCTTGGGCCCTAATAATAAATGGAGCAATTCCAAGAGAGGGTCCTCACACCATCAGTGCTCTGGTCCCAATAATAATATTAATAAACAGAGCAATACCAAGAGGGTCTGCACACCTTCGGTGCTTGGGCCCTAATAATTGAATATGTTTGTAGGTCAATATTTTTGCATATAGTAGCCTTATTTAAGTTGCTTTTCTGTATACTTTGTAATTATTTTTGGACTAAAAGTGGTTAATAAAGTCTAATAATGGTATGAGAGAGTTTCAGAGGTAATACCATTTTATTTCTGGTGGTCAGTGTTAGAGAATCTGTAACAACTCAGGCTTAGCCTGACAGTTAGCCTGCCGTGGGCCAGTTTAGTTTCCCAGTATATGTTGCCAAAGTAACTTAGTTTTAACCATTTTAAGTTTGCTTTAGGAAACAGAATCAACCAAAAATAAGTATGACAAACCAAAATAAGCCTGGCTTGAATTCTAATTGTTTGATGGAACAGCCCATGGGTATGACTGTGTACTCAATGTGCTTTTGACTTTCATTTATATTTGGATTATATTGACTTGACTTGAAGATACAAAAGAAACAGACCAGCTTAAATACATGGCACAGAGGCACATGTAAAAACAATAGCACTGATCATCAAAAGGCACAATATTAGACATGAGAGTTATATGGGGGCCTCTAATGGTCAAACTAAAATATTACAGAGCAAAAATTCTGACAAGTGGGCTGAGAAAAGTAAATCAAACTCAAGATTGGATTGGACTGTGATCCAGCAGAGTCAGTTGAGCTGTGAATTTTCAGTCACTATTATAAATAAAATAAATAAACCAAACAAAAATGTTTTGGGCTACAAACTCAATGCAAACTATGATCATGCCAAACTCTTTCCACTTGAATTCAGACTCAAAAAAGTGCTGAAATTTTCTCATCATGAATGATTAACAGCCAAGAAACACAAAGCCATTAACTGACTCACCATTGCCATGATGGTGAAAGAGAAGTTTTGTGTGATCTGTGGAGGAAAGAGACTGTTGTTGTACAGAGCGGTGCAAGCACAAGACCATGAAGGACAACAAAATAGTATTTAAGCTCTGCATGCAAAATGCACAAAAGGACAATGACATCCATTACTATTGTAGCTGTAAGACCTTAAGGATCATGCAAATTAATCCTTAGTCATCGGAAAAATGCTGCAGTTATGAGTGTGATGGGTTATGTATCATGGTTCTTATGTATGTCTTGGACATACTCGCCTTCGGTCACTGGACTGGCAGGTAGAGCTGCAGGAGGAGGAGTCATCGATGGCATTGAAGAACTAAAAGGGCTGATTGAACTCTCTGGGCTTCCCTGAGCATATTCGTCACATGTGCCTTTTGCCTTAGACAAGAACATACCAACTCGTATTATTATTTTTTAAAAACAAGTACATGTGAGTAACAAGAACACACGAGTTGCAGTCACACACAGTGCAGCAGGAATCACAGTTCACTGATCACATGATGATGGCGATGGAATTATTTTATTTTATTTATACTGTTTTTATTTATATGCCGAGATAGCATGGTGACATTGATACAATTTTGAGTTTTGATCCAAACCATAATTTTGGTTGAGATTGACATTTCAATGTTTAGTGTATTGTGCGTTGGATCAGCATTGAAATCAGCATTGAAATTGTGTTGGAACAGCGTGTTGGATCAAGTGTGGTGGATCAGCATTGAAATTTTGATGAAAGCCAACAGCACGCATAGGTGGAGACAATGACATTGAACTAACAGTGATTTGTAGTTGATGAACACAAAACCATTTAAGCCCTGTTTACATGAAGGGAGGACACAGACATTTCCCTGCCATATGACCTCTCAATTACATGAAAACTCAGTTTTTTATAACAGAAAACGTACTCGGTTACTAAACCTACACAAAACTTACCGAATGCTGTGTTGAGGGATTTAGGCACGTATTCGTGTCTTGGTTTGAGTATGACCTTCGAGTCATTAGGCCCAAATTCCAGACACGTCGCGCTTACTGAGAGCACTTGTAGATCGATCCCCTATGTGCTTCACTGACGCAAGAGCCATGAGAAATACTGTTTTGAAAGACAAGTGTTTCATGTCCGACATCTGGATCGACTCGAATGGGGCCCCTTTCAAGGTTTCTAGAACCATGGAAAGGTCCCATATGGGGATAGAGGGGGGTCTGGGAGGATTCATTAGGACTGGGAACCAGGCCTGGTTCCTCCAGAGCAGAGCCACAAGGAGCATTGAGCATCCGCTTTCCCTGATTCGCAGGAGCGAGACTGGTGGAAAAGGATAGAGCGGACAGTGGGGCCAGACATGGGCCAGTGCAACCTTGCTCTTGGAGAAAAAATTTGGGCAGTGAGCATTCTCCAGGGACACCAATAGGTCCACCTGTGCTCTGCCAAATGTCTCCCAAAGCAGGTGGATTGTCTGCAGATGCAAAGACCATTCCCCAGCTGGTATATTGTTTCTGGACAGACTGTCTGGCCCCAAATTCCAGGGGCCAAGCACATGTGCTGCTCTCAGTGAGAGCAGATTGTGCTGAGCCCGGATCAGGATGCATTCCATCAGTCTGAAAAGGTTTCGGGACTGGATGCCGCCCTGCCGATTTATGTGGGATACACCTGACATGTTGTCCGAGTGGCCCTGGCTCTGTCGACATTTCCAGACAGTTTATATGAAAGGGTTTCTCTCGTTCTGACCATTGGCCGTATAACGGTCTGCCCTTGTGCAGCGCTCCCCATCCCGAGGTGGAGGCGTCCTTAGACACCACCTGCACACTCGAGGAAGTCACCAGGCACGTTTACACCAGACTGCTCAGACTGCCTCGCTCTCCAAGGTTAGGTAGGCCCAGGAAAATTATTTTCTGACAGGGGGACAGCGAGCTTTTCGCCCAACTGACTGTGAAACCCAGTTTCTCAAGATGTTTGAGTAACACTGTCCTGTGTTCTATGAGCTTTGAATGAGATCGAGCTAGAATCAGCCAATCTTCCAAGTAGTTCAAAACTTGCATGCCCCGAGGTTTCAGGGGTGTGAGCGCTGCATCCATTCACATCGTAAATGTACGGGGTGCAGGAGACAGGCCGAACGGCAGGACTGTGTATTGATATGCCTGGTCCTTGAAGGCAAATCTCAAAAAACGCCTGTGACGTGACGCTATTTGTATCCGGAAATATGCGTCCTTCAGATCTTTTGACGCAAACCATTGACACAGTGGGCGCGAAGCGCCCCTATTGGACCTTCACCAAAATGGCCCCTTTCGATAGGCTGCTGCAGTTGCCGCAGGACAGCCAATAGGCACACTTAGCCGTCTTGCCTATGTCTGCATGCTGCCGCAATGCGTTTTACTTTTGTTTGGTTTCCAAACAAAATTGTTTGGTTCCCTTCCAAGGTGGTCACTTACGCTGATGATGTAGAATGGGAACTCCTCCCCTTTTTCACTTCTGCTGAAATCTTATGGGCTAATACCAGCTGGAGACAGCTGGCCAATTGACGCAAAATGTGCAAATACTGACAAGACGCTGACAGTATAAATTGCATATGCTCGTCAATTGCATCAGAATCCTTTTATTCACGCTCAAATCGGCGTGTGCTATTCAAACTGGAATTTACTTTACTGACTCGCCATCGTCGAAGATACCTCAAGATACCTAAGATACCTAAAGATACCTCACTGTCTTTTGCATCCGATGGCATCCATCTGCAACTTGCTTGGGGCCTATTATAGCGCCCGACACCCACCTGTTCTGTATCGCCTACATGGGCCTGGCCCATGTCGAGTCGGCCCTGTCAGATGACCGCTCGTATGCCCACTGCGCGGACATGCCAGTGCACACCCTCAAGGCCAGGAGAGATATGGCTCGAGCAACTGTAGGGATTGGTCCCCCTGCTGCCTGCAAGCCACCGGAGGGCCCTTCCACTCCCAGGGAAAGGGAACTTAAAGTCGTCAGCTTCACGGACGATAGCTTCTGCCCCACTGCTACCCGGATGAGCCAGCTAAGGGCAAGTTGGACATGTGGTTCCTTCAGTCAAGCCGCCGTTAGGCCGCGTTGGAGAGGGGAACCCCGATTTTCCCGCATTGGGCGCGGAATGCAGCCTGCCGTCCAAGCCCTGAAGGTTCACAGCCCACCAAGCGGATAAGGCTTACAGAGCGGCAGGAGAGGCAGTATCAGCTCTCCACGCCATGGCTATCCTTCAGGTATTCCAGGCGAAGCTGCGTAAGTCCCTGTATGGCGTCGCCTCTGTTGACGCTGAGGTCATCGGGGATCTTCGCTCGGCTACGGACCTTTCGCTGATGGCTACCAAACACTCAGCGCAAGCCATCGGTTGCTCGATGGGTTTTCTGGTCGTCCTCCACAGACACCTGTGGCTGACACTGTCACAGGTTAAGGATTCTGACCAGAAAACTTAATAGTTAATGCTCCCATCACCCAATCTGGTCTTTTTGGGAACGTGGTGGAGGCTGTCACGGAGCGTTTCTCGGAGACCCAGAAACGCACTAAAGCCATGAGCCAGCTCCCCCGGCTCAGCAGCGTTCGCGCTCGTCATCAGCAACTCGCCAGCCCCTGAGCTCAGTTAGACAGTCAGGGAAGGAGGAAGCCGAGGGAAGGACAGTGTGCCCCCCTCCGCGTCAAAGCCGTCTTCCTAATGGGGCAGGCAAGAGGAAGAGAGAATGCAAAGGAGGACCGGCCTCCAAGCGCCATGTTCTTATGCATCGTGTCCCATGTTCAGTTGAGTGACGATATGGGTGAATGGTGTTTGTTCTTCAATAAAAGCATGTATCCCTTCACAAAAAGAGCTTTTTCTTCCTCTTGCACCTCACATTGTGTCACACACCCTCTCGCGAGACAGTGTAGAGTCACACTTGATGACTATAATGGCATCTCATGGGCACGAGATTGCCAGCACCACACTTAGCCCACTGCGAGCTGCACTCCTGCCAGAGTTTTCAGCTTTGGGGAAGTGCGGCTCCAGTCAAAACGCTACACTGGTAGTGGATATGACCGAGCACGCACTCTGAGTCACTTTCTGGGCACGTGGGAATCAATTTCGGGCATTTCACCATGGGTGTGAAGCATACATTGACACGGGTATTCGCTTCAGTTCAGAAGCAGTCTTGACATATGCATGAACCTCAGGCTGGGGAGCGGTGTGCATGGGCGTGACTGCCTAAGGCTTGTGAACGGAGTCGCAGCGGAAGTGGCATATAAACCACTTGGAATTGTATCCTTAGCCTTCCAGTCACAGTTCTCGACAACATGTAGGAGGTTTCTTCATGGGTCTGGTCCAGAGGTATATCTATAAGGGACTTGTGTCTTGCTGCTGGCTGGTCTTCTCAGAATACATTTGCCAGATTTTATAAGTTGGATGTACGTTCTGCTGCATCTCAAGTGCTTTCGGTGAGTTGAGCTTTATGTTGTGCATGACTCTTGAGTTTATGTATTGTGCTTGCAACTGTTGCTGCATCGCTGGTGACTTGTATTACTTGGCCATTATATCGTGTTGTTCTACCCTGAATATTCAGTGCAAGACTTCCCTCTATTTCATTTGCTTGGGATATGCAAATTTTGACAAGGTTTAAATTTTTAATTGTTTTAATTGTTTTAATTGTTCAAATTTAAATTGTTATGCATTAATTTATAATTTCTCAAAAATTTACAAACCCATATATTCTTGTAGAAAACAACTATTAACCTGTTAATATGAATCATTTTTAAAGATTGAACATGCAATACAGAGACAGATTTAGCACTGTGCCATAAAATAATATCTTAAAATTAAATAAAAACACTTCTCTTAAAGTAAAAGTATTTTTTTCTTCAATGATTAATATACATCACTATTTGATTAATATACATCATTCTTTATTCATTCAAGCAGACATATTTATTTGTAACCTATAAATTAAATATAATTAATCCTTATTAAAG